>PDGT01000009.1:6998520-7065300 GCA_003671415.1 Megathymus violae | reverse complement strand
GCAGTTTGATTATAAGTTTTAGTTAAATTAATTTAGTTACTTTTAGTTAAATTTTTCTATTGCTTAGGTTTACTTACAAATTTGCAAATGAATATCGCGTGCGCTCTCGTGATACTTTGCACCGGAACTTTCTACTCGCATTTCGTAAAGAATACAACAAAGTAGCACAGCAATGTTAATTGTAAGCTATAAATGTTCTTTTGATATTTACAGCCACATCAATCTATTCAACACAATTTGAATTAAATCATTTGCATTTTTAACCGAATAAATTTGAATTTCTAACGATAGTCACATACTTAGTGATATAGACATCTACATATTTCACGTTACCACACTATAAATATGCCTCATTTCTTACAGACAAAGTTTGAAATATTAATTGTAAATTCTTTCGGTACCTAACGTTGAACAGGTGCATCCTTTACAGGTCATTACACTTCAAAGCCTTGGAATTTAAACAGTAATAAATTAAATCAATCAACACTACATTTACTTACTATACATATGTATATATTTTAAAACGTACTTACTTTTTTGGTTGGCTTTAGTTAAATTTTAATTCCATTTATTTTGGTTTTTTGCAATGGTGTGAGTCGCGCGCGTGTGACGGGACGGGCGACGGCGCGAAGTACAAACCACAGACTACGAAGAGACGTTAGTGTACTCTGATGACGGCTGACTTTACACTGACTACTTATTGCACTGCACAATTATGTACATGAAAACAAGTCTGTATTTCACTGGGGTACTAAAGATTTTATAAGGTTTTTTGTTTTAACCTAGTTGACCCGACGCGACCGAGGAGAATTAAATAATTTATTGCAGTTAATATTTTGTACACAAAATTTGGACAAACGATGGATCAGTTGGTTTGGATATACTCCGTAAACCGTTTTTGGCCGTACTGGGGCGGCCTAGGATACTCCCCCAATCCCATGCTGGCAAAACAGGGTGTCGTAAGAGGCAACAGAAGTCAGCCTGCTTGGTGGTAGGGCTTCGCGTAAAGATTACAGTATCAGTATTATTATTAAGTCATTCATATTACTACTGGTATTATTATCTTTCCATGGAGCCTGCCTGGCTAGCTACCACCCTCGTGCTGGAGTCAGCCGCCAAACGACTCGTCGTGTTCCGGCTGGGGGCTTGGGAGCCAGTTCTTTCTTTCTTACCTTCTAATTTCCTAACTTTACTGCACACTCAACACTAACACATTCACACACACACACACACACACAATAACGCATACATACACCCAGCACAAAACATTTACATGTAAAAGTAAGTTTAGGTAAAGTAAAACTTAACTAAAAATTAATTTAAAAATGTATTTTATTAATAGTGTTATATATAAATGTGTATAAAGCCAACGGAAGAGCAGAGGCTCCTAACACAGGCACTCTGTACTTAGTAGGAGACTCTGGCCATATATTAATGTAACCCAAAAGTGTGAAGCAATAAACAAATTATTATTTTTTTAATTTATTATTATAACTCAAGTATCAGAGGTTACTTTTTATAATAAAATTGTCGGTACTTCAATTTATAATTATTAAATAATTATAAATTAACATATTTTGTGTTATCATTACTATTCATCGTGCACTGTGCTTACAGGTTCTGTTCTTTCTAACTTCATTACTAAGTATAATATTTCATTGCCTTTGTTACATGTGTAACAATAAATATATTTTTTTTTATATTAATAGCCGATACACGAGCAGATGGAGCCACCTGATGGTAAGTTGTCACCGTCGCCCATCGACATCAGCAAGACCGAAGGTATCACCGATGCGTTGTCGGCCAGGAAATTATAAGAAGGTTAGAATGAAAGAAAGTACTGGCTATCAAGCCCCCAGCCGGAACACGACGGATCGTTTGGTGGCTGATTCAAGCAGGAGGGTGGTAGCTAGCCAGGCAGGCTTCACGGAGAGATAATAATACCAGTAATAACATTAATGACTTAATAATAATACTGATAATATAACCCTCACGCAAAGCCCTGCCACGAAGTAACGTTGACATTGAAATATAATTTATTATTAAAATATTAAACTTATCGCTAAATAAGGCTCGCAGAACATTTAGCATAGTTTGTATGAACTTTAAATTGTCTTTCTCTATTTTCAGCTTTCCGAAAAAATTCAAATTTAAAAAATTAATGGATTAAGGCAACCTTAAAAAATAATACTATTTACTCAAGTCACTCTGAGCCACAAATGTTTTAGCCAATAAAAAAAATAGAAGGATTTTGAATGAGTAGTTTCAAAATTAAAACTGTCTAATTTTTGCACTAGTAAATTAACTTTTTTTGATACTGTGATCATACTGTGGAACCTTAATGATACGTACTACGTATTTGAAATCGGAAGAAAATCAGACGCCATCTAAACATATCATCAAAGCTCTACACTCGTACACTGCACTTTCGAATTTCGTACATATTATATGTTCAATTAATGCCTTACCTATTATTACCTTACAATTAATACCTAACTAAAGGTCTTGAAAAACTAATGCAGGTTCTAGGCAGCTGAAATACCGTTCAGATTATATCAGTATTATTATATATTATCAGTTTTATTAGTGAGTCGATTATATTACTCCTCGGGAGTTTCTTGCCGCTTCTTCTTCCGAGATCACTCACGGTAGAGATTTGTTGAAGCGATGGCGTAGTTTAATGTTCGAAAACTCTTTGTAAAAACCAACTTCGAATAAAAATATTATTTCATTTCTTTATTATTGGTATTATTATATTTCCGTGAAGCCTGCCTGGCTAGCTACCACCGTCCTGCTTGAGTCAGCCGCCAAACGACTCGTCGTGTTTCGGCTGTAAAAGTATCTTAGATTTTCAAGATCCATAATACAAGTTGTAAATATGCCGAGAATAACTAAATCGGTTTATTGGTATGAGTGTTATACGTGTATAAACAGACAGAAAGTCTACTTAAAAAAAAATACGATTTACAGATTTGGCCCCGTTAAAATTTTATTATTAGTACAGATAATAATATTCCTTCATCACAACCGATTACCTTTGTGTTATCAGATAAATTAGTCTTATTCTTTTATTGTTTCTTTTTTAAAATCCAACCCTTGTAGAACAACAAGTTAAATATTTCTCTGTCATGTATAATACTATCAGACTGATTTTTTTTCTAAAAATATTTTAAAAATATCAATATCAAAACAACATGTATTTTGATGACATTAAGTAAGAAAATATAATTTTCGTCAAATTTAAGAGTACCGTTTTCATTAAAATTATAATTTGATGGAAATATATTTTGTTAATTTCAATTAAGTTATATCCGGAAGAATGCAATGGATTATCTATATTAATATTATAAAGAGGAAAAATTTGTATTTTTGTATGTTTGTAACGAATAAACTCAAAAACTACTGAACCGATTTTAAAAATTCTTTCACCATTAGAATGTTACAATATCCCCGAGTAACTAAGGCTATATTTGTTACTAGAAAAATAAGGGATCCTTGCTAAAAGTCCAGTAACGTAAACCAAGGTGTAAAAAAATTTGCTTAAAAATTTCATTCATAGCATACGCTGTGGAAACTATTGATGATAGAACAAAAAAATGTTCTACAACATTACAGAACATATCAAGATAAAATTATAAATATATCTCAAAATGTTTAAAAAAGAAAAGTACACTCGTGCGAAGTCGGGACGGGCCGCTAGTGTTTAATATAAGATTAATTACATGATATATTTGTTCCTTGTTCTTGTTTAACCATCATTTTATTAATATCACGTTCGTAATTATCTTATTTATTTAATTAAAGATTTGTTACGTGTACGTAAAGTGATTATATGAACAATATTTCAAAATATCATTATATGAATTTTGATGCCTATTTTATTTAATAGTTTTATGATTTTATTTCTTAATCTTATATATTAACTTTCAATAAATATTATATGTTGAGCAGGTGTAGGCCTGTTATTTTTTATTTTGGTAGTTTATTTTGTATTCATTAGTGGCCCATATTGTCAACTATGATAAAAGTTATCAATTCTAGTAAATTAAGTATTTCTTATATTAGCATTCGTATTGTAGATATTACGCTTTTATGTTTTCTTTACACTATGCAGTCCTCAGTATATACTAGTCCAGATGCTATAGTGATATTCATATAGGTACATGTCCTATTAGTAACCGTATGTTATGTTTTCTCTTAAACCGCAGCGATTTTAATTATGCATTAATTTTTATGTTGATATGAAATTAGATAAGGGGAACGCTGAACATTTGTGTATAAGAATATAATATATAGTATAGCATCGGGACCAAATTTAATACCTTTATCATAGAAATGATAAAACAATGAGATTTGTGATATAGGTAGGTAGGATAGGTGACATTAGTATCAAAATAAAAATTAATGAAACTTAATTATTAAACACTGTAGTTAAATATCAACAACATCAATTATATAATTATTACGCCATCTAGTTCATCTCATTTAATTTTGTATGTAATAAGACGTAAAGCAAATAGTACAGCTACTTAATACAAGAGGGCGCTGAAGCTTATTAAAATTTTGATACGTATATTATTATATTGTAGAAAGTTATTACTATTTTTTAACAGTTATGATAAAAATAATTAACGTGTTATTTGTGCTTTCCAGTCATATTTCCTTCTCTAAATTATTTTAAGACTGGTTATGTAATGATTTTTCTCTAACACAAAAAAGTGCCTCTGGTTATTAATAGATGGCACATTAATGCCAAATATATTTGAGCCTTTTCATTGATATGCTAACAATTTTTGTTACATGAAGAAGAACGTAGTCATATAGTATTAAATTACTACACAGTTAATATAGTAACAAAACTTCAACTTACCGACTACCACCATCTTAAGTGTGCAGACGCGGATTTATGATTTCTAATTACTGTACTTCTTAAATTTGTCTTCACGAATAACAGACAGGGAAATTTAAAAAATTATATTAATGTAAACGAGTAATTGTAATATTAAGTATTAGGGATAAACAAAATAAAAATCAGTAGAGGACGAAGTCGCTTTTTGTCGAACGCGCGCGGTTGTGCCTGGCGACATGTACCATAAATCAGGAGGGGGTCTCCCCTACCCCTCGACGGGTAAGCGTGATCTTTTCCCTGGATCCTACATTTTTATAACGGGCAACATCCAAAAGGCTTTTCGCGGAGCACTACCTTATGGAATGTATGTAGTAAATGTTGTTTGCTCTTGATATATTTTACATCAATCAGGTTCGGTAAGATTTTCCCATGATTTTGAAGGGTATATATATATATATATATATAATTGTAAGCTGTGTTTCTGTAGTGATACCAAAAATAATGTTGTTAAATAATATTTAATTCCGTTCATCATTTGAGTTCATCATTTGGTTTAAACGTTGAAATCGAATACAAGGAGGCCGAGTACTACTAATCTTGTACATACACTTATGTGGGTGGGTTTACGTCAATGAACATGTGAATATTTTTAGCCAGGCTGATTTTATAGTCTAGGGTTCTCTTAAGTTGAGTTATGGCCTCATTTTCGCCTTGGTTAGCTACATGCGAATGACATCCCTGATGTTCCACATTTGTAAGGTGACGGTGATAATCTACTATCAAGTGGTCGTCAGCGCTTTCCTGGCTGTAATATAATAAACATATATTTTCAAATTTCAGGACACTTTTGTCAGTTCCTGGTAAAGCTTTAAAATATTTACTTCATTTTTTTATCCTTCATAACAATAACCTTATGCACATAATCATATTTTACGTAGTATCCATAACAAAATACTTTTTTACTTCTAATCTGCGGCTTTATATCCTACACCGAGTAATTAACACGAGACATTATTATGCATTTATTTGATGGCACTCCGAACCAATGTTAATAATAAGACAACTACAGCATATTATATACATTAGCCAGCATATCCAAGTGTCCAAATTATGTAATATCATGTTATGTACGGATTAGCCTGAGGTATTATTAATTCTGGAATCTATTATGTATCCAATGTACGCAATCATCGCCGACATAGCTAACTTATTACTTAGGTAATTGTTCGTCAAATGAAGTGTTACTACATGTTTTCAATACGACAATACAAACGAAATAATTGGTATAACTATTCCCAGGCAATCATTCAGTGAACTGAATTAATACACTTATGCGCTGCATTTCTCTAAAGCAATCACAATATTAACAAAGGAATTAGGACACTAAAACTGATTATATTTATTTTATTCGATTTTTCTACGTCGTCATATATAGCAATGTACTCATAGTATCATAATTTACCTATCTATAAGCTTTTTCAAGTCCACTGTCGGACATAGGCCTTCCCTAATTGGTTCCATTCCAACGAGCCCTGGTGGCTCTGAATTTGACGGCTTCCCGCTGTGTTATGTTTTCTTCAGATAAATGTTAATTATGTCACAATACATTGTTTTCACCATTTTTAGTGTTTAAAATTTGTTACTTCGTGGATATCGCATTTGTTTAAAAAGGTAACCAAGTTTTCATACTGTTATAATAATAATTAAACTGAAGATCAGAATAAGGAATTATTTGGAAAAAAGTTTATTATCATCAAATGTCTCACTGCGCTATTTGTGGAGTAAAGCTGGTCCAAAGAAAATGTAACAGTTGGAAATGGACATTATTGGATATCAAGAAAAATTACCTAAACGAAGTTCCAAGTTTCATTGTACGCACTGCGAGATCTAGAGATGTTAATAGATCCTCTACCAGTTTACTTTTACTATAAACAACAACCTGCATAGTTATATGAGTGCTCATATGTTGTAAAATATTAAAGTTTTAAAAATATCAAAAGACATATACCAGCAGCCACTTGATTGTCACGTGGTGTTCGGTGGAAGAGCTAGCGTTGCGCGAAACTATGATGGCTGTATTGGAAAATGGCGAACGAAGGGCTTGCCTAGATAAAGTTTAATTAATTTGAGTATGTTCATTTGTAATGAAATAGAGGGCTTATTTTAAGTATGTGCGCTTTAAATATTTTTTCTTAAAGTCCTCGTTTGGTACACTAGATCAGAAGTGGGATGCTTGTAACCTCGTTGACTTCCGTTTATGGCTGTTTAATTTAAATTTCTGTTATTGTAGTTAAAACATCTTTCGTGGTTTTAGTAACTTTGTAGAACATAACACTATTTGAAATGAACTTCCTTCTGAGGTATTTCCGACGCCTTACGTAGGTTCTTCAAAAAAGGTAAAGTATGTACCAATTAAATATTTTTCTAGCAAGATTTTACGCATTTATTGTTCGGGGTTTATTATGTGATTAAAAATAAAAGTAGCAATCCTAATAATCTCATAACGTTTTATATTTTCCAATTTAATGGTACCATAAAATAATAATAATTTTGACTACATCGCTCACTAGTTTACATCTGCGCCTGCGACTCGGGCCCACAAATACTTATCTACTTTGCTATTTCGCCATTTCATGCTTTATATTTTTTAGTAATGACACGTATTTATAGTCACGGAAAAGCTATTATATAACGTTTATATATATACATATAACTTTCTATATAATTTAATTTTTTCCTGTTTGAAATTTGTTTATTTTTAATTAAAATGGTATGCACCAATTTCATTAATTAAAGACAACTCAATCATGCACCTCGCTCTAAAATCTTGGGAACTCTGACAATAATTTAGTTCAATCATTCGCAAACAAATCGCATACAGGGTTTGTATGCAGGAGTGCATTAAGAGCAGTTAGGACGTTAGTATCGAGTGGCGGCGGTTGCACAAACACATTGTATTTAGGATAGCACTGGCTATAATTCTTATGAAGGCATCCAATATAACTTATTATTTAGGTCAAGGGCCTTTATTTTACCCCGCTGTATTTTGCCGTAATTATGTGAAAATAATTCCATCGGACTTTCAGGTTGTTAAAGTGCCATTTAAGACAAAATGGATATAAATATGGATATTATCTATACGTGAGTTTATCAAGAAACCTTAACAATACCTTTTGCACCTTTTATTAAAGTAGGACATAAATACTTTGATGTGGATTAACATACATGGATTGATGGAGATACAAACCCTGGCATTGAGTTTCGTTCGAACCAGCTCACTGAAGATTAGGCGGCGGAGATTGGTGCAATTACTCTATCGCACTCTTAAGAATAAATGTAAGCCGTTTATGGGACTTTTTAGCCAACGCAACTATGTGTTCGTGGAAATTAAATTTAGGGTCGAATGTAACCCCACGTTTTTTGCAAAGTTAATTTTTGTAATCATTTGGCTCTCAATTTTGATGGAATGAGATATTCAATCAAAAGTCATTATATAACACTGGTCCAGATTGAATTCCATTTTGTTATTAACAGTCCATTTAAGAAAATACTAAATTTCACTCTGCAGTGTTATGCAACGTTATGCTTTGAAGAAAACGGAGGAAAGACGGATGCATGCAGCGGAGATGCGAATGTTGTGATGGATGTGTGGCGTTACAAGAATGAATGGAGTACGAAATTAGTATGTTAGAGGAAGCTTGAGAGTAGCACCGATTGTGGAAAAAGTGAGAGGTGCCCGTTTATCACAGTATGGGCATGTAATGCGCAGGAAGGAATGTCATGTGACCAGAATAATGCTGAGAATGGAAGTGGATGGTCATAGGGGAAGGGGAAGACCGAAGAAGATGTGGATGGACTATGTGGAAGAAGAAGAAAATAGAGATGTATGGAAGAAAAGGACACATTGTGCCAAGCCCATGTGATTGGGATGAGGGCCAGGAAACAATGATGAGTGATACATAATCAGCCACAGGCTTTATCCGTGTGATAATTTTAGGTCAACCCATAATAATAAGCATTTGGAGTGTTTACTGTCTGCTAGAAGGCCATTGATCATCAATAGAATAGAAATAGGCCAAGCATCGAGCCTTACTTGACACCCGAACGCGTGTGATAGAGTTGGAACTCGCATACACCGAGCCTAATATATTACTGCCAATTACGAAGGAAATTTGCTAGTAGTTCTAACAGACGTCTGCTGGAGTTGGATGTAGAGAAGTCCACTTTGTGCCCGTTGTCTAGGTGAAAAGAAATTAAGTCGACGAAGATTAACAGATTTGTATCAAGAGAACTTTTACTTCTAATATTCATTTCTGATAATAAGTTAAGTAACAGTTCGTGGTCCAACTTCCTGAAATTCCAGTTTTTGACTGGATCCATATTTCTTGGTTCGATATGATTAGAGAAATGAGGTGTGCCGACTACCTTCATGTTCAGCAGCGGATGATATGCGTCGAGGGACACATTACCTTCCGTGGTCATAACGGTTATTTCGCGTATATTAATATTATCTTAGACCAATACTACATCTAACATACTTTCAATCAAATGTTTTTAAGACTAAGGTCACCTAATATTATCAGTTCTCATTTGATGTCTTTGATAAAACTTTCAACCTTAGTAAACCGGTTGACATAGATATGCGATATCTATGAATACAAACATTGAATAACTATGCCAAGTGAAACATGCCCACGCACATTTCCACTAATTTTGAGATCAAACCGTCGCGTTAAAAGAGATCACTCCTACTCCTACTCAAGGCAAATCTTGGACACAAATAACGTGATATTTCAAGAACTTTATTAACCAATGCATACAACTTTTTTCCTATGAATGTTCGGCGCAAGATATGCAAGCATACCTAAATTATGTCAGTGTGATGATGGCCCTGTTTCTTTTAGTATCGGGAGAAATCCTCGAAGGATAGCTGCTTTCCATGGAAGGTACTGAGTTTCTGCATTAGTAAACTCCAGCGGAAACCATCCGATGCCAATGGAAAAACTCCGTGATCTCATGTGAACACGCCGGTGTCTTTTCTGCGTAAAATTTTCTCCTTCTATGGTTTGCGATCCCGTATCCCTAATATCAGGATTATGGACAAGTCGCGTAGGGACGGGGATATTCACCGTGCCATCTTTAAGTGGGATTGGCCCTCTCCTAATCCCGTTTAGTGATCTCCTTCTTTATCGTTATAGTCTTGCAGAAGGTAACCAGAGGCACTATTATTGGTGTATAGATTTTACCGATCTGTTTAACCAGGATTCGCCAGTCAGATTTCCATGCTGGAGACTCGAGAGTGTGCTGTATTTCGTCGCGGTCTCCTCCAAAGTGGTGGCGCTGTGTCATTGCCTCGCGTCCAATTATCACATGGCCCTACTGTTAAAAAGTGATCCATGAAATCAGTAAACAATATCAAAGCGCTCTTCAATTTTTTTAGATTAACATATGTATATTATTATTATCTTGTTAATAAGTCTTATTTATAGTTCGCAAAAAGTTTTCCAAAGTTCAAAATAATTAAATAGATACCATCATGCATAACGTATGTATGTATTGTGCATTATTTAGCGTTGTCATGAAGAAGCATTACGAAAAAGTTGGTGAACTGCGAGTTTTCCCTGAAATCGTGAGCATCTAGTCAAATAGTTCCTCAGTATGATAGACCAGTATGATGTACCATGGGGTGGTAACAGTTTTCCAGGCAGCCGGACCGTGTATAAAGAATGAAGAAAGAGAAGATGCAGTGCCACTCAGAGCAGTATTACTTCTTTCTCAGTATTGAGGACATTAAGCCTTTTAAGGCTTTTTAGTTTCTTTAAATATGGGATGTTAATTATAATATTATGAATTATATTATGTATTAATTAAATATGGGATGTTAATCACCAATAATAGAACACAACCGTGAGCGCGGTAGTAAGTCATTATTAAAAAGGCCCTTTTCAGTGAAAAACACGCGAACTTGAGACTTTGTGAGATTTTATTGCGGTAAAAATCCCACATAACCCGGCGTCGCTCTCACGGCACCGGGTAATTTTTTGAAGGTTTCACCCTCGACAACAAAAAAAAAGTGTGAGTAGACCGAAGGATGGAAGTTTTGCACACTGTGCCAGAGATAGAGTAATAAGCGGGTCCACCGCTTTCATTTTAATAGGTAAAGCGTCGGTGATGACTTTGGTGTTTCGAACTTGCATGAAAGGCAGTAACAGGTACAGGACTCAGTACTAGGTTAGGAGATATACATAAAGTTCCGTAACGGGTAGATTTAATATAATCATAAGAAGACAAAAAAAAATTATCTATACTAGATCGATTGTTAATAATGGTGCTGCTCTCGATGATATAATTTTTCAGATCAAGTTCAAGATCTGATGCTGCAAAATTTGTATGTTGTGAGACAATTATGAAGCCAGAATAAAACTGGTAGATATAGCTTACAGAGAAAGCTGTATCCATAGATTAAATAGACTAAAATTTCTCAAAAGCCATCTAGCAAAAGGAGCACAGGACAGCCCATCACCAAATTTAATAATAAACTGTAAAGAAAATAGTCAGAAAGCTTTAAATTAAAAGGAGTTAAATTGGCTTGAAGCAATTTTTAAAAGGACTGTAGATAGTACTATACTTTATTAAAATAATTTTTCTTAATTTACTTTAATTAATTTATTACTTTATTAAATTGATGCTTATTATCATTAATTATATAATTTACATCTGGGCTTAGGACTAGTTTTCACAAAAGAAAAAACCTGTTTTCCTAAACTACTTTAACAACTAATGATGCGTCTGCAACATTTATTGCTACTAAAAGTAGTATTAACGAGAAAAAATATAGTTTTCAATTGATACATTAACGCGTCCAAAATTATATTTAATCTTTAGTTAACTTTAGCCTAACATTTATATTTAGATATATTGTTATTTATGCTATTAGCTATGTAGTTTTACTTTTTCCAGTATTTAAACAAATAGCACGAAAACCTTAAAAACAAGAATGACACAGTCTACCTGTAACAACGATATTATGGTTATGGCTGAACCCGGTGTAAGTACTTGAAAAGGTGTCAATAAATTATCAAACTCAAAACGACAAAGTGAATATTCTAATTCACAAAATGCATTCAACTGTGGTTGATATAAGGTCGATATTGCAATGCTCTGAAACATGAAGGGAAGAGTCAAAGACGGAGTGCTTCAGAAGCGACGGGTTTTCTTACGTGGGTCACCCTGGGGAGAGGATAGCAGGTTTCCATCTAAATCTCCCAAACAGGGCACACTAAGGTGAATTACCCAATAGATGTGAGACAAGACTTTTTGCATTTTACATATCTATATTTACATCATATGGTCAAAACAAAGTCTAATTTTGTGATTTTGTCGCATGATAAAAAAAACTGATATTTTGAGTATTAATGAAAAATGCAGTCTGACCTTAAAAACAATACGAAAATAAATTTGTCAATTTCCTTTTATGTTTTATATTTTCAAGTCTTTGCACCTTTTCGTGCTAAAGTTTTTCAATATGTCGCCGGCGAGAGCCATGCCCTGCCACCATTAACCACCGACACTTCACCGTTGCTATAAACTCACAAATCATGAAACGTTCCATCAGTAGAACATGCAAATCTCAACCTACAAACGTATTCATAAAGTTCACGATTGGATTGTTTCAGCAATTTGATGAGCCAGAACAAAATATTCATCCTAACGAATAATTTTGAACCTTGAAAGCCCACAAGAGAAAACATATTTTCAATTAATCCACCGGCAAAATTGTGAAACGAACAAAGAGAGCGAGAAATGAGGCCAACATCCGTTAATAATGTAATGTATATTTTTTCGTCTACATTATTTAACCATTGAATACCGATGTCGGCTTACTTCCAATCGGTATTTTGGTTAATTATTTCTTGTATTTGTATCTTGTATTTTTATCCTGGTTTGATATATTGTTTTACTTACAAAATTTCCTCTTTTTTATTTATTTCCTGGTTTCCTCTCATTCAAATTTTAATTTATAGGCATCGAGGTGATTTTCCGATTTTACCGTTTAAGTGTAATTAAATCATTTAATTTTACTTACCTTATATATTTAATGTTCTGCGTAGACTTGTATTACATATTTTAATAAACATATTAGCCGACTTCATTTTATTTTATTATTATTTACATCCACACCAGTTTGTAGTTGAGGTATTTGTTTATTGCAGATATTTATTTTATTTATTCGCTTGTTGTTTTTATTATTAGTTATATTCTTCAAGGTCAGCAACATATGGACTTTTTCCTTGCTGCTACTTGGTAATAGGTGAGATATCTTTATAAGGAAAAAAAATTGCACATCTGATTCCCTTAAATCTGTTTTTCCGTGCGGCCTAATTTATATGGCATCGGGCGTTCCGCATCTAATCAATACACGGGCTCGGTGCGGCGAGAGCGTCGGGCGCTCGACTAACTTCGTCAGTTCTCGGCAGTTTTCGGCGTAAAGCAAGACGCTTTCGGTTGACGTTCGGGTATTCTCGCTACAATCGTAATTCCATTTTCCGCCCGCCTTGGCAAATTGAAATGTCGTAACTCTTGGGGGAATATCGGCTTTCTACCCAAGAAAATATTCTGCTAAGGCATTGTAACGACGCTTCTGATATTATGGAATATTCCCAGTCCATCATACAGTCCGGGGTGAGTCCCCTAAAATGGAAGTAATTGTGAATCTGCTCGCCGCTTGCCTGCTCATTTTCTGATGAAGGTGTCGTTCCCCTTTGATCTTCAAAAGTTTTGTACTACCACCTCATACAGAACATTATCTGAGCATTACTCACTTAATTTTACTTTTGATCTTTTCTAGACGAACCCTAAATGACACACCACGTATCTTTTGGCAAGCAAATTTGTAACGAATCAATGACGTGCAAAGTATGGTAGGTCAAGAAAGAATAACATAGCGTAGGTTATGTTATTACCAAGAATAACTTGTCATTCAAAACATTAGAACGCTAAAATGTTTTTTTATAAAAGGTGAAGTAAAATCTGCCAACTCTCTCTTTTTCCCAATCTCTCTTGGCACGTAATAGTTTAGTTTTCACTTTTTCATGCCAAAATATGTTTTTTAAAAGTTTCTTCTTATAATGTCATTGATAGTTTGTCTCATTTAATTCATAAAATATGAAGTAGCTATGTTATCTAGGCAACAGACTATAGAAATAATGATATTATATCTCATGCACATAATTACACCGTGTGAGAAAGGGGTAGATGCAAAAACCCTCTTGTCATTTAAGAAAACCTTCTTATCGTTCTCAGAGATGGTTCACGTTACCTTTATCATTGTTTCAAATTTCTTCAAAGTATCCGAGCAATTTAATACAATACTTAAGGGTTATGGAAAAAAATAACAGTTTTGTTACCTCTATAGCCGCATGCGCAGTAACAATTTCTTTATACCTCACGCTTTAGATTCAATTTTTTAAAACATTATTATTATATTATCATTATTATTATTTTAAACATTCACTTCCAGGCATTAGGATTTTCAGGAATATTTTTATGTATGTATATTTGTAAATACCATTTCTGCTAGGAGACCGAGAGACGCAGGTATTCATTGAAACAGCTGTCCGATGAGAAGTTGTGTCAATCCGTGGGTGACGTCGCTTCTACCCTTTACTCGACAGGATTCAAAGCATGGCATGATCGGAAAGGTAACAAGGCTCTTTACATAGATCAAAAGAACATAGAAAGAGCAAGACTATTTAACGTTTGCTACGATTTAGTATAGAACGCCTTATGGTCTGAGGAGGGCACTGAAGACTAAAATCAATGTGGCGCGAATAAGAGGTGGCCTGTTTCCAGCAATGGATTCCAATATCGTTACTGTGTGATAATTGTATCGTAAGTAATGAGTTACAAAATATAAAATCTTGATGTCCTAACTTTAAAATAATTGGAAATTATATATTTAGTTATATAAACCCAATTTTTTAATTTTAAAGTGATCCCTGCGATAGAGGGCGCCAAATTCCTACATTCTTTGGTTTTTTGCACATGGCCGTTGTGTTTTACCTGTGTATGTTGATAAAAATGCCATACGCGATATAATAGCGATATATTTACTATACATCATTAATACATACACGTCTGTCAGTGGTAAATTTCAGGAATAATATTTTATAATTCAAATAGTACTGTGCCTAGAAATATTATGTTAACATTGTTGCAATTCCAAATTGTATTTTGATCACAATACGAAACAACTTTCAAAATACGAAAGGAAATTTGATTTTCTCGGGCTACATTGACGGAATTTTGGCGGGAGTTAAGATGTAGTACATGCTACGTAATCTGTATTTTGTCCAATGGCTGTCGTGTGAGATCAATGAAGTTTTTTTTAAGACAACAATAAAATATTAAATTGTACATAACTGAAGAGAAACACATTTATCAAAATTTGTGTGATTATACTCGTCATATTCTCACAATAAATTATGTGTTCTGGTAAATTTAAAAATAATAATTCGCATAATTTTGTCTTCAAAAGTAGACATATCTACAGCCGAAGAGGTTCAAGTGATTTGTAGGTGTTATATTAGTTAGAAGCCCAGTAGGCCAAATAAATTGAACCCTTGCGTGGAGTTGTGTTCACACGTAAATAACATGTTTGGAAGGGGGAGTGGGCGGCAGTCCCCGACTGGAGAAACCGAAGTAAACAGGCACTCGAAACAGAAATATACGGTCTAATTTAGACTTTTTGTAGTTGGAATAGAACATTTACGATTTTAGTGAAAGGTTAACTAACTTGGTAGCCATGACAGATAGCATCGCAACGCTTGCCGACTGAAAATAGGCATCCGCTCGTAGTGCTTGCTACCTTATGACGTGGGGGAAAGAACAAAAGGTGTTATTCGTGAGTGAAAGCGCCTCTTGGTGTCTTTGGAATAGATTTCATCGAAGACGCAACATGAGTGAAGGTATTTTTTGGCTCGTTTTTAGTCTTAATATTTAGTAATTTTTTTATACTGTCTGTATTTTATCATACTTGAATGATAAAAATAAATATTGTGTCCACTACTGTGCGTGTTCACCATTTGATACTAGTCGGTATGTTCTGAAATAACTTAGAACAGTGTTAGGCTAGTGACCAGGTATTGTGCCAACTCATTAGTATCATTAATGTAAGTTCTAGTGTTCTTGACTAAAACATTCTACATCACGCTGGTACTTTGCGGATGGGTTAACGGCCAACCAGAATGACGGATATTTTTGCAACGCCCGAAAGCCTGGAACGTAGTAATGAGCTTTTCAACTGCTGTATATAACAATTGTGAGTTGAGAGATAACCCCTCAATAGCAAGGAAACGCTCAAAACTGGCAATCAGTCATTCAACTGCGGACCACACCTTAAGTAGGTTAACTTTGTAGCCTTACGGTTGACAGAAGGCCGTTGGAAGTTTGAATTGAATTGACATTGTATTTATCTACTCGGTAATCTTACTAACTTTTATCTGTTATATTATAACAATATAAATAATTTAAGTGTCAGCGCCCACGGTATACAAACACCCACCTACTCATACTCATTCATGCTGCCCTTCTGTAGCGATGACAATTGATATTTTTTTATCTATCTTTCCACTCAGTGATATTATTATATTTACTGTTTTGTTTCAATCTTCCTTCTTATAATTTAACCAAAATGAATGGCGCAATTTGAATATATTAGTTTATTACTATAAAATTAAAATTATTTACGAGCTTTTGTTATATTAATACATTAGGCAAAATAAGATTACGTTACAAATGAAAAATATTTTGACTATATTGCTGAGAATTGTGTAGCTTAATCTAAATTTTAAGAGTCCATTTAGCAATGCTAGTGTATTGTTTTCAAACTTATATAACTTTACATGTGAGCTAAATTCGAAAATCGAACACATTGTAACTGCTAAGAAGTCAAGAAACTTATGTTTGCGGAATCTAAATATACACGCTTGATCACGTTAAGGTATCTCAATATCATTTATTTTTCTATTAATATGTTTCGTAATAAGGCTCTCATTTTTTTATGTTATATACGGAATCTCTATAATCGCTAATAGTAATACTGTCGCGATTAATCGTTGATAAATGAAGAAGCAATAGGATTTGATGTTTTCACAATATTTTCTTTAAATACTTTGTTTAACTTTAGTAAATCTTCAAGTTTATTGTAATTGATATTTAAAAAAAAAAACACTGTATGAACATTTTCCAGTCGACAAGCTTTCAACAGTAACCTTACTTTTCAGTCTGTCTCCTTGAAAGAAGATTGCGATGGTAGGAGTGTGGGTGTGTGGACGGGAAGACGGGGAGGCGGTGGGAGTTGGTTTCTGAGCGAGTTTTGAATTAATAATGTTGATATCGCCCGCCTTCCGATTAATTTGATTATTTGTTTTTGTATTTGACTAATCTTTTGGATTATTAAGTATCTACTTTGGATTACTTCAGTTGTAATCGAGTGCTTTGGTACATCAAATGTACACGTTTAAATTATGAAAATCACTGGGTAATAAATAAGTAGACCATGACCAATTCTTTCTTATAATTAAAGTTACAAGTTTCCAATTTAAAGATGTCGTAATTAGGACCTTTTTTATAAACATGTTAACAGTAGATCCCTTTTTTTTCGTGGCGAGACTGGTAAGCCTTGCTTCGACACCTCACTCCCCTGCTGCGGATCAGGAGGTTCGTATATTGCTCTCTCTCCCGCTCCGCAGCTACCTTCCGCGACATCACCTTCTCGCAGAAGGAAACTCCGGCGTCCCGACACCTCTCATTTCGGACCATTGAAAAAATTATGATCGGAAGTGAGAGTTTATTCTTCATTACTGCGACGAGTTCACGGCGCTCGCTAGCCCACGTCTTGCACGCAACATAGTGTGTTGCGCCGAGTCCTCGACGCACTCACAATGATGGCACTTGGTAGTCGGTTCCCTTTCACCTATTCGACGCAGGTACTTCCCGAGACAACCACGTTCGGAGAGTACCTGTGTTATCCGGAAGATCAGAAACCCATGCCGTTTGTCCAACCAGTCTTCTAGGACTGGATGAATAGCCTCGACAGTCTAGAAGCCAGCCTTCTATTGAGCCAGCCGCTGCTTTTACCTTTCTATTACTGACTGCCGAGCGTGGAGATTCCGCATGTTCCATTCGTTTTGTGAGGGTACCATGCCATGGGTCCTAATCTCCGAGCACCACTCGTACAAAAATGATTGGGGTTCGGCCCTGCTAGCACGCACGCCGCCTCAAAAGAGACAGTACGATAACTCCGTATCACCCCGACCACCATCACCCTCTGAAGTTTCCTGAAGAGAACGATGGTTATTTCGGTTAGGGCATCTCCCCACACAGGTGCCCCATACAGAGCCATGAATCGTACCACACCCAAGTACAGGTGGCGGATCTTTTCTCTTTTGGCGTCTCTTTTAGCCCCCCGATATTGGGCAGCAACCGCTTTAGTGCAGCCACTGCGTCCATTAATAGTTGAGCCAGTCGAATAAAATGCTCGTGAAAGTTCCAGCGGCTATCGAGGATGAGTCCCAAATACTTCAAAGTTGGCCCGACCGCGACTTGAGTTCCGCTGATAAGGACTCGCGACCTGCGCGGCGGGGTCTTCCTAGGCCCGTGGAAACATAGGGCCTCAGTTTTGCTTGGCACCACACGGAATCCAATCTTCTCTATCTTTTCGACTACCAGTGCTATCGACTCAGTGACATGATGGACAGCCTCCTCATATTTATTCCCCCTGGCGGTGACTAACGTGTCATCAGCGTAGCAAGTCACGTTTACAACCGGGGGAAGGTAGCCCCGCAATACCCAATCGAAGCCAATGTTCCACAGGAGCGGCCCAAGAACCGAATCCTGTGGGACACCGCACGATATCTCTTTTGTTAGCATCCGCCCCTGTCGGTCAAGGTACATAATGTATCTATCGGAGAGATTGGACCTAACTATCCGGGTGAGGTATGGAGGCACGTCGAAGAACTTCAATGCCTCTATAATGGTGGCCCATGATGGGATATTGAAGGCATTGGCAATATCTAAAGATACCGCCAGCAAACCTTCACCGCCGGCCACCGTCTCTTCCGAGAGGGCCTTGACGCGCATAATTGCGTCAATCGTCGACCGACCCGCTCAGAATCCGTACTAGTTGTTGGATAAATCCGTGCCTATATCTCCAAGATGTCGAATGAACCGACCTGCTATTATCCGCTCAAAGAGCTTGCCCACCTCACGATTGGGCGGTATGCAGATGGAGATTCTGCGGGGCGTCCCTCTTTTTTGAGAAGCAACAGCCTATCCATCTTCCACTGAGATGGGAACCGTCCCGACTCCAGACAGGTGCTAAGCAGCCTGCGGAAATGATTTCCTAGCACTTTTAATGCTATAATCCAGGCGCGGCCTGGAATTCCATCCGAGCCCGGAGTTTTATTTTTTGCTCGGAGTCGTACGATGGCCGCACCAGCAGTTCTTCTGAAACCGGCGGCTCCTCTTCGACAGTGCGATGGTCCACCTCTCGAAACAGTACCATTGCCGGAGATGTGTGGTCCACTTTGGCTGGAAACACAAAAGACACTACGTCCTTTAGTAGCTAGGGTTTGAGAGTCTCAGGGGCGCCGCCTATGGACGTATTTTTCCCCTTACCATTTTGTACGGGCGCCCCCATGGATCTTGATCAAGAGTTTAAAGGAGTACCGTTTTTAGCTTGGATGATGACAACTGTAGGGCTTTTTTACAGTGCCTGTGGATCTCGTGCAATTCTCTATTAAGCTCAGTGTCCCTAGTTTTACGCCTGCGATATCTGGTGTACTGACTCTTCGACCCCCACTGGCTCTAGTGGAGCTGACCAGGCCTGTACAATTGCGGCCTCCACCAGAATCTCTCTATCGAGATTACTCAATACCCACTTTGGCGATACTGTGGCAAGGTGACGACCGCTCGCGTATTCTGAAGAGGCGGAGATATCAAAACGAATATACAAGTGATCCGATAAAGTTTCCACCCCCTCGAGAACATTCCAGTTATCACCGCCCATTCCTCCAGAAACTCACCGCGCGCATCCGTTAAAGGGGAACCCCAAGCCTGTGATTTGATATTGAAGTCCCTCACTACTAGCACTAGCAGGTTTGTTTTTGCCTGATGAGGGCGCCCACTACGTCCAGAATGGTTTCGATTTTATTTGGAGAGAAATATATGCTACTCACGCTAATGGACCGCCACGTATCCCCTGCCCCTCGCTAATATAGAAAGAAGCGGAGCTCCCCCAACACTCGAAAGTGTAATAGCCACTAAACTATCCACGTCACCCACCCAGATCTCCCAGGGAGGGACAAAGTATGGTTCGGCAATCACGGCTATTTCTATCCTCCATTCCGCCAGGCTCTGTAGGAGCAAACAGTAGATCCTTGGTGCAAGTCCTCTAACTTTAGCTCTTGTTAATAAATTAGTTTTATACTGCTTATTTTAAAGTATGTAAGTTATGTAAGCATTATATATTTAGATTATAATTTAAAAGATAGGTACCATTTTATTTTGAAAAACTTAAAATATTATACTGTGTGTATGTGGAGGAATCATGTTCATAAGTCACACGTTTTTCATTTCTCGTTTTACTCAGAACATAGAGAAATTAAGCGAACGCAAAATCTGTTGAAAGAAACAACCAAAGACATGATCTATTAAAAAAAGAATTAATTATGCTCAACGATGAGAGATAATAAACGTGCATTAAGCGATACTTTGGGAAAATTTGGGAATGTTGGGGAGGAAGAGGTGGCACCCCTTTTAACCTTTCCTTAACTTCCACAAGTGAGATTGAGTGTGTAAGTATATAGAGCAACTTTAATTAAGACGCGTCCTTGTTTTGTTACAGTGCATTGTTTATGAGTTCTAAATAATTTCGAGAATTTGGGTGTGCTACGTTAATTAGATTTTTCGTATCAAATAACTACGTACTATATGTACCAATTGGAAGAGATGAGACCTTATAGCAGAATAAATCCTAATACGAGGTCAAGTCAATATCTTATAAGCAAAAGAATTTGTATGTTATTAATTAAATCAATAATGCTAAATCAGATAATAATAATAAGAAAAAAAATGTATATATATTTCTGTGAGACAGCATAAGGATCAATACAAATAAAGTCACAAAATCTGCGAATTAATCTAAAATTAACACAATTTTCTTACACAAATAGAAATAGGGCGGCCCTACAGAAATTCTTAATATGATGTGCTCCAAACCGTAAGCAATTCTTAACAATATGCTAGTCGTATAACTAGTGAACGATCACAGTATAACAATATTTACATGCTCAAAAATTTAAAAATTCTATCAAAATAACTTTTGCAAATTCATTGTCACACTACAGTGATATCAGGCATACCAAAGACCTCACTATGAGTGCGCCAAGATTCCAGCTTGATCTAAGTTTGACTGCGGAAAGGAAAGTTTAGACCGATGAGGCGCGCCTTAGACAAAGCGGCTACCTACAGACAGCGCCTCGTCCTTTATTAGAACCACCCCAGTGTTCGCTGATTTATTAAAGACACTTATTCAACAAATCTACTTACTCATTTAACTAAAAAAATTTGAAGCAGCTACAAGAAAAAAGGCTATAGTACCCTCGTGGTTTGAAAGTCGGACTAATTTTTAAAATTAAGTACGTATTACAAATTAATTAACATCCGCTTTGGTGTAGGAAAACGTCGCGAGGAAACCTGCATAACTGAGAGTTCTTCATTGCGTTCTCAAATGTGTGTAAAATCTATTATCTATCCATATCTACCCGTATTTAACCTTAATCGTAACATTATGAGTCGACACCCGAGCACAGCAGTGGAATAATTATTGGTTGTACTGATGGTGATGATAATGATGATGATGAAGTGGATTCGTGGATTATTTGAAGTCAGCATGACAATTCCTGAGGACAGAAATGGAACGTATCTATTCTAAGTGTCATTAGCGTTAACAGTCTTCAACTCAAAACCCAAAGTTTTCAACTTGCACCGGGATATATTAGTAAATTTTTATTATAGTGACCTATTTATTTATTGTTAGTTGTAACAATCGAACTTACATTTATTACAACAAAAGATACTATTACAATTTATATTGCATTTACAATAATATCATTTAATTAATAATAATGATAATTTCTCAATCGTGTTGTCAAATTAAATATACTAACATAGTAATACCACATATCAATTAAATAATTAACTCGATATTATTATTTCATATTAGCGACTTTTAATTCTGTAAAGTAGTTCAGTAGTCTGTATAATATAGGCGTATTACAAGGCAGACGGCTGCCAAGAAAATCCTTCCTAGATTCCCGTTCCCCGCACTGAAGTAAGGTGAATTATTACTGAGACAGAAGCACAATTCGTAGACGTTGTTAGTTAGATTCGTTATATACGTATTTAAATTATTAATTAATGGTGTTTTAAGATTGTTACTTTAAATAATCTTCCAAAAATACATTAATTATCATAAGGAATTATAAAAGCCATTATATAAGTAGATTAGTTGATCATCCAATTTAGACCTTGTGTGGTTTCTGTTTAAATTTTCTTTTTAATAGGGAGAAATAATAATAATAATGTATACATTTTTTAAAGTCTGTGTAGCTATGGCTTTGTAAGTTGTAATATCTAGTTATTTACTATAATGTTCTTATCGCAATACGGCACTACTAATTTTCTAGTCATCTATATCTATAGAAAAATCCATACAAATTTCTAATACTTCTTTAGAAACTCTCTCATTCGTAGCTTCATAGCATATAACATATCTTGTTTTTGACTTATTTCACGAATACGTCATTTTTTAATTTGTGGTTAAAAATCGTTAAACTAAAGTGACTTTTGGGATAGGGAACTCCATTCTTCCTAGTCTTAAGTAACCTCACCTGCTCATGGTGCATTCTGCTGGACAAAGGACGCCTTTTTCGATCGTCGATGGATCCTGTACTCGTGCATAGTGGTAGGACCATTGACCTATCTGGCTAGCTACTATATTTCTTCTAAAATCAATCGTAAAATGTTTTTGATGTGTTTGGATAGCCGTGTTGGAGAGCCAGTGAACCAGCAGAACTCCTTACCTTTACTTATTTAACCTTGCCTTGTGAAGTCTTTAGCGTTACGAATGTCGATGTGCGACTGTGATTTATTAATAAATTGCTTAAAAGCAAGTTTGCCGGCTATTTACGTATAATATTTATTGAAAATGTAAACGGTTGAGTACGTACCTGTACAACATGATCCCCGAAACGGAACGAACTAGGTGAAACGGAACGTTACAATGCGGCACTGGTTTTCAGTAAATTTTCGGTAATTAGCCCAGGGACCTAATACCTGTCAAATGTTGCAGCAACTGTTAAACTTTGCAAACAACTATTAGAAATTAATCCTTAACTAATTTATCACGTTTGTGTTTAAAATTCGGTTGTACGTAATTGAGAAAAATGACGAAATAACAATTTCTTTGTTCTCTATTGTACTTGCGGAGCTTTCTTGCTGTTGCGTCGTGAATAATTGATAATGATAAGATGGAGGCGTCGCAATATTGAAGGCGTTTTGATCATTAACCGGCCGACCCGCCGACCCGCCCGGGCACCCGCCCGGGCGCCCGCCCGTTCGCTTTCCAGATATTTTTCCGGGTTAGAATACCGCAACCATTCCCCTTCCCATCTCACCCCAAGGCCGTGGTCTTTGAGAACACTTTAACTTCTTTCATGTTCGGTTTGTCAAACTTAAAACGATGGACGGATCCGTGATGAAAGGAAGCGGTTGAAGAGTACCGTGGAATTACTGTCTGTGAATACAAACACGATGTAAGATTTAATTACCTTATGGATTTCAGGTCTCTGAGAGGAGGGGCAGGGGTGACGATTCTGTAAAGATTTTTTGACAAGAATAAAAGTTGAAGTGTTTCATGTAAATGGGTTACCTATGAAAAGTTATATATTTGTTTGTTGAAGTATACAATTTTTAAATACAAATTTTAAGAACAATTTTATGGGAAAATCATCTATCTTAAAAACCTGTAAATGAAAATAAAAGTTACCAGCACGTGCCGTCACGATCATTCGATCCGATCTATTTACATAATTATTGTTGTTAGAAAATAGAAAACAAATAATCTTGCTGTCTCGTTTTCTGTTTGATATTATGCCGTTACTTAGAAGAACAGAAAGTAATTTGTAAAATTGATAACGGAATTATGACGTTGGATCGACTTGCGTACCGTCATTTCAAACTCACATCACATCCCCTTCAAAGAACTGTTTGATCTAATTGTTTCGTTAAAGTAAAAGAGAAAAGCAAAGTCAATGAAACTCTAAAGTAGACTTCACGTTAACAATCAATAAATATGATTCCAAAAAGAGCTCCAAAAGAAAATTTAATACATTGAAATCCTGAAAATAACCTTCACTCATGAAGTCATAACACAAAGGATAGGCGAGGGTGTTCACATGTTCTGTTATTGTAATCTCCTTGAGATGACCACTTTGAGACTTGGTTACGTGGATGTAAGAAATCGTAAATGGTATGGATGTGACATCACGTACAAACAACTTTGTTTTTTGTTACACTTACCAACAAATAATAATTTACTTTACAGATAATAAAAACTAAGATTTAAACTTTTTATTTACTTATTTTACATTAGTATTCACAGTTACATATCTATATCTTTTTTATGTTAATAGCCGACAAACAAGCAGATGAGCCACCTGATGGTAAGTGGTCACCGTCGCCCATGGACGTCAGCAAGACCAAAGGTATCACCGATGCGTTGTCGGCCAGGAAATGAGAAGATGTAAGAAAGAAAGTATTGGCTCTCAAGCCCCCAGCCGGAACACGACGAGTCGTTTGACGGCTGATTCAAGCGGGAGGGTGGTAGCTAGCCAGGCAGGTATCAGGGAGAGATAATAATACCAGTAATAATATTAATGAATTAATAATAATACTGATAAATAATCTTTATGCGAAGCCCTACTACCAAGCAGGCCGGCTTCTGTCGCCTTTTACGACATCCTGTTTTGCCAGCATGGGATTGGGCGGAGTATTCTAGGCCGCCCGATTCGCTAAAAATCTAGTATAATGTATAAAATAAGCAGGTTATTTTAATGTCTGCTCCTCCGCCTAGTTATTCTAATTCTACCCAACAGTTTTTTTAATACTAATAGCCTGCAAATGAGGAGGCTGGCCACTTGATGCTAAATAGTCATGACCGCCCGTCGTCACTGTGCGTTACCATATAAGTTCGTCGTTTGTCATTTCACTCTCCAAAGTCGCCATCGTATTCGGCCGCAAAAGACTAAAAACAATATTTCACCACGATTTTACCACGCAAGACCTGCTGGCAGGTTTTGAGCTTCGTCTTTAAGAGTTTAGCAACCACTATAAAGAGGGATCTACTTCAAATGTCTCGTCCATTGGTCAACGAGTTATATCGTGAGCATGGGAAGTTGGCTTGAACTGGACGGTTTCATGCTGTTTATAATCATTCACAAACTGACTTCTTACAGGTTTATATTTATTTATATTATAATAATAGATATAAAAAAATGTAAAGTCTAAGTCTTCGTTATGATTACTTAAATATATGATAAACATATATAATAGGTTTCCTAAGGCAACAATTTAATTTGTGAGGCTTCTCTTGTTTACGCTGATTTGCTTGGTCCTACGTTCCACGGATCCAACTACGAGTATTTCAATCTATCTTCTTTTTAGATCATCTGTTTACAAAGTCGGGAATGACTTCTCTTTTGCGAAACTGTGGAGGTCTTTCGACGATTTTTGTGCCCTGTCAATTACATTATAATGTATTCTTGCCACTATAACAACGTTACTTGTAGTAACATAAAAACAAGAACTAAAGTTTGAATAATGCCAGCTTAATATAAAATATATTGTTTTCGTAGGTCCTTGTGCAGTGTCTGGCGCAAGCCTAGGGTGTCGCCGCACAGGGCGGAACGGGCGCGACCCGTAACCGACTTCTCGTTATAATGTTATAATACGGGTTATTACTGTATCGTTACACTCATTCTATATGTATAACAGCCGTTAACTAACATTAACCTTTATGCTTACAGTGTTTTATGTTTTAAAAAAGGTGTAGGTTATTATAGATTGTTATCAGAATAAGTTTACTTTACTATCTATGTTCTTTGAAAATTTTAGAAATACACATAAAGCTATAAAAAATTGAGAAAAATCGAACTGTATTATCATAGTATTCAATAATGTATCGATTGTAATTATTAATAAATAAGAGTAACAACACTAAAACTAATTACTAGAACCAATATATGTATGTATTTTCCGAGAATTTTCATTCACGCTCTACGATTCTCGATACGGTGTGCGTATTTTATTTTAACATTTAACTTCTTCGTTCCAATTTACTTTAGACGCTGGATGGGTCCGCTACTATTAAATCGGAGTTTTAAACGGTTTTTTATTTACAAAATTAATGTCCTGTTAGAGCCATCAGCGTTCGGCCGATCAATTAGTAATCAAATTGGCTACGACGGATGTTATTAGCGTGCATGTATCGATGGATTGACAGATGCATACGTCTATTGCCGTTGCGTTTGTGTGGTTCAGGTGTCGATACGTATGTCGCTTGGTTGTGTGGACTGCGCATATGTCGAAAGGGGCGAGAGAGCAGTGTGAGTGGGGGGTTCAGAGTAACTGCTCAGGCTTGTCGCTAGCTCGGTACATTTTATTGTAGCTCGCCTCTCTAGATACTGTCGGTGGAGTTCCCCCGGTTTATCGATGTCGATATAAACCGAGTAATGGCCGCCGCCGTTTTTCTCGTTCTATGTTAACGGGATTGGATTGCTTTAATGGCTTGTAGTTACGCGACAGGTTTATAAGTTTCACCGAGCTATTATTGTCTTTCGCTTAAAAACAGAACAATGGACCTATGTATATATAGAAATTAAGTTCATATGATTATATAATCAAATTGCCGTTATTCCATTATTAGGTCTTCTTTTACTGAAATTTTATTTGATACTTTTGTAAATGCTAGTCGAATAAAATTATCATATATAGATGGTCCCAAAAAAGAATACAGTATCAAGAAAGCCGCTCGCATATGACTATAGACTATAGTCATACGTACCTTCATCTTGTGGTAATATGGCGGTGCGTACGTCCACTTAGAATCCAAATATTTTATAAAATTTAGTGATCAAGAAATAATTTGTTTCATGTTTTGTGTTCGTGATTGTAACTTAAATCTTTAATAAATAGTTCTATGTAATAAAAGTTATACAATTTTCAAATCACGCACGTTTGTAAATTGATAATAATGCCGATGCACCTTTGTTCTATGCATATGTTAAAATATGCTATAATGTTCTTTAAATTAATTATTTCTTGTTTTAATTTTTTTTACATAAATTTGCACAGACAGTATTTTTTATAACATCGTCTTCCGAGTGTGCTTTTGATTACATTAACGTTTTAGAAAGTAATATATGATAATATATAATATACGTAATATTTGAAATATACATTTACAGTAGTTGTTATGAATATCATTTGTTATTATTTTTGCCACAACAAGTGCCACAAAATTATATGACGGTGCTTTCACAAACTCAACGTCAAGAGTGACATGCTGCTGTCAAAGTCACTCTAGCGGAGCGTCGTGTCCATGGTGGCGGGGCGCCCAGCTTGGAGTTCACTTCGATCCGAGATGGCATCAGCGCACCACATCTGCGATGAATCGCTGTGCATCCTCATAATCATAGTTTACTTTTAGTTCATTATCATATATCGGGAATGTTAATAATTATTATACTCCGCCCACTATCTTATTGTCTGTGATTTTGTTAATCGAAAGAATTATACGATTATAAAACGAGTATCTGTCGTCTCTAATACATGATGAACCCGGACGAAGGCCCTTCTGCGCTTACATTAGAAGTGGGATCCAACGAGCTGCGAAACGAAGAAAGCAAGGATATTACGTATGCCGAAAGACTGTTGAGTGGCATGGAAGAGTTGCTCACTCGAGCCTTAGCTGCGCAATAAATACCTACAGTGAATACTAATCAACCAATACTATTAAATTTGGACCCGGATGACTCGGATTCAGATATTAATGACTGGTGTAAAGTGACGGAGGTGATTGTGCTAAACAAGGGTCTGGAGAAATTAACCTACTCGTGGCCTTAACGGGTGCGCTAAAAGGACGCGCGGCTTCGTGTCTAACCAAGCTAAACTTAAATATCATTACATGGAGTTCAGTCAAAGAGATTTTGATTGCAAAATTTGCCAAACCTAAGCTTACTCAGGATTCCTTCGACGATATCCTGGGTTTTCAAATAGGCTTCAAGGAGACAGCTACTGAATCTGCCCTTCGATTATGAAATCTTATCGAATGGATACCTAAAACCAAAACGGCTAAAGAAGTTATAAGTGGATTTGTTATATCAGTTTTGTGTCATAAGGATAACTAATTACATCGTGAATTAAGTGCACAAACTGTCACAAGTTCAGCTCAGTTATTCCGAATTCTTGGTGGTATATCGTTGAAAAGACGTTTAGATAATGATGTTCAGGAACTTGAGTCAAAACGCCCCGTATGACGAAAAAATGAACTGGCAAGTGTCATTATTGCGGATTGACTGATCATCGAATAGCTGACTGACGCAAGCGACGTAAGGACTTTGAACAGAAGTTGCATGATACTTCAAGTTCTTCGCGGGCTACAGAGACAAGGACTTCTGTAACATGTTATACGTGTGGACCACGTGGACACGTGGCGATTGCATGTCCGTATAAAAAGAACAGAAGTGGAGCTGCGGCAAGGAAGTTTATCAATGCGAGCATCGCCCTTCTAGAGGTACTCTGAAGACATCTTCCGGTGAGCTTTTTTTTTATTTGACAGTGGATAATCTTGTTCCCTTTTGAGCTTTAGTAATAAATTACTGTACTGTGTGCAAGAGCCTCGTCTATCTTTGTGGTATAGGTGACGAAGATATAAAATGTACAACACAAATCCAAAGTGATGTGATAATTGACGAACTCAATCACTCAAAACACGTTGTCAATGATAATCATCTTTCGGATCCTATAATAATTGGGAGGGATATTTTAAATCTGGGGCTCTGTGTAAATGTTGACAATGACAACCTTAAGTTCTTTTTTAAAAAACAAAATAACTTTTGTGACTTAAAAATCCAACAATCTACACCTTACAAAAATTGACACGGATTTACGGGGGCATGACAAAGAGTTGCTTATATCGCTATTAAATAAATATTTAGATTATTTTACCGAAGGCATTCCTCCCGCCGAGTTCAAACGGGAATGTGTGGTATTAATCTAATAGATCCGAGCAAGATTGTGCAGCGGTGTCCGTATAGATTGGCGCCAGCCGAAAAGCAGATAGAGAAAAAGTAGAACAATTGCTCGAGGCCAGGGTAGTTCGAGAAAGTACCTCTCCCTTTGCCATCCCAATACTACTAGTTGCTAAAACTGACAACACATATAGGATGTGCGTAGATTATAGGAAATTAAATTCCAACACACAGCCCGAGTATTATCCCTTGCCACGGATATAAGAGCAAGTAGATCAGCTCGCTGGTGCTAATTTTTTCTTGTTGCTAGATATGGCATTAGGATTCCATCACATTACGATGCACCTAGGGAAATAGATTACTTGGGTTATTATTCCATTCAGTCTGGGGAGATTAGACCTAATTCTCGGGAAATTCACGCTTTAGCAGATTCCCTTCAGCCAAAAACGGCTAATCAGATTCGATAAATTCCTTGACCTTGTTTCGGTATTTCCATATATTTATTCCCGATTTTACGCGTATCGTAGGGCCGTTATATCCTCTAACGAAATTAAAGGGGTCCATAATATGGACTAAAAAATACGAAGAAATACCTAACACCATAATACGTATCTTCACATCTGAGCCGGTGCTAACTATTTTTGACCCAAATTTACCGGTAGAACTACATACCGATGCAAGTTCCGAAGGATTCGGGGCGATTTTTATTCAAAATCTAATCTAATCTACCCCATGTAGTAAAGTACTTCAGCCTACGCACGTCAGAGGCTGAGTCGCGTTACCACTTCCGTCATTACCTTTATGGTAAACGTTTTATAGTCTTTACAGACCGTAATTCACTTAAGTCCTCCAAATTAAAAAGAGATCTCACGCCTCGTGTGCATCGCTGGTGGGCATTTTTACAGGCCTACTTTTTGACATCGTGTACCGTGAAGGACGGGCAATGGAATATGCGGACTACCTTTCGCGGAATCCTCTTCCTAATATTGAAGTTGCTTGTTCTTGTTCCGAAAGTTCACAGACACAGAAAGTGCATAATTGCGAGCTTCATCAGACCTGGCTTTCGGTCGAACAAAAGTGCGATAGTGATATACAAAATCTTATTTCGAAGCATATCAATAATGAGTTTCCTGACTCAATAGCTTAGACATATGATGTTAGGTAAGGCATTCTATACAGAAAGATCGTTTGGAACAAAATTGTGGCTTGGTTGCCAGTAGTCCCACGGTCTCTGATTTGGACATTAATTAATCATTCCCATAATGAGACTATACGATTATAACACGAGTGTCTGTCGTCTCTAATACATGATGAACCCGGACGAAGGCTCTCTTGTGCTTACATATATTTTAATTATTTTTCCATTCCACATTTTTTTCAACTATGTACTCAGATTACAGACGTAGAATTATTAGTAATGCCCAAATCAGATAAAATATCGATATCGGTATTTGTTTATAAGCCGACCTAAAATTTTTATCGATGTCGATATTTTGTTAAATTTCTCACCCCTGCGCAGGTTAACTCGTAGCTGGGGCGTTGCCTCAACTGCCCTGTGTGTGGCCAATAATTTTATTACAAGTTCATTAAGACGCGTTGCGACGTCATCTCTCTTCTTGTTTACATCCACAGTTCATGTGTGTTTATTTATTTAACTTAAAGGTGGATTATAATAGATACGAATGTTACTATTGAAAAAGGTATTAAGTGTATTTACTTAACTTTGTCATTTAGTTGTCGTTTTTCAGTGGAGTACATCTGTTAGTACTCGACAGGAGCAATGCAAGTGTGCTCTAAATAGTCGTTAAACAAGTTGATTTGAAGTCAGTTGTTGTCAGATATTGTATAGGTGTAATTTGAAAGAGTATTATTTACGGGGCTGTCTTTGTAAATTTCCAAGAGCTCATAGTTCTCTAAAATCATGCGTTGAATTTGTATGCATGATGCTACTAATGAAACGTACTAAATTGTACAAAATATATCACGTCTTTTCCAAATGCTATTATCATGAGAAATCTCTTGGGGATCTATGTGTAAGAAGGCTATCTCACTTGCAGCTTCATTCATAAAAAAAGTGAATTAGTTATGAACGCTCATTCTGTAGCCATCCCTATTAATATTAATTCCTATGAATATTCCATTCCTATCATTTTGAGTTATAGCAGTATGGCTTTTTCGTATTATTCGATTCAATATTATTATTAACAATTTAACTATCATTTCTCCCTAGACATTAGATCTTTGATACATTATTTTATTTTGCAGTCCTTGCCATTGCGGTATGTTTGTTTTTTCATATTGAATTGTCTATATCTATTCTATACATATAATAAAATTATAACTAATAGCTTTCTGTTCATTAAAGATTTATGAGATAAACTAATATTAGGGACCTTTATTAACGCAATAGAACCCTAAACAATACTGGTTAGAGTTTTTGTCTGTTTGTCTGTGCGTTTGTTCGCGTTAATCTCAGAAACGGCTTATTCGATTTCGTTACGGTTTTCACTAATGTATTGCAGTAAGCGTCACATAATATTTACAGTTCGTTTAATTCCAATCTGTTCATAAATAAAAAAGTTATGTGAGTAAGCTATTACGTAACCACATATTATTGAAGCGAGAAGCCATGGCGCCGCTGGTGATTTTATTGACACTACGATGTAGTCCACATCGTCCACAAGGAGTATGTGGACTAGAAAATGTGACGTATGTGTGTTTATTTCTGTCCATTTATCTTCGTCTTATGTGTGAGGAATGGTTGTAGTACATTCTAATTCACTCAAAAGTATTTGTTAGTTTATTAGGTTCAATTAGCTTCCGATAGAAATTTTGTGTACTGGAATTTTTCTACTCATCTACTTTTTTTCAAATTCTGTTTAGTACATTGTAAACTATATTAATTTGAATTTACTTATTTTTAAACGCTTATTAAACACAAAAAAAGTATCACGTGCAATTTTATACGTACTTATAGCTTTATCTATCTATGAAAAAAACTTAATACTCATCCCTCCCTTGTTCTTTGTAGTAGCTAGTGACTGAAAATTGATCCTGAGCAATGAATCTCGACTGATCTCAAGAGGGTTCAGCGGTTGGTGAATAAAACAAAAGGCCGGTACCGTTCGGTTTTATTGTCTACTAAAAACCAAAACTTTTCCGAGTATTTTATAAGAAAACAGTCCCTTAGCATCTTTATTAATTTACCACTCAATGGTGTGGGCGGATTGTGAAATGATTCTTTTTTTGTCGTTTAATTTTTTTACAGAACAAATCTAACGAGTTTTGACCGACTTCAAAGAAAGAGAAGCTTCTCAATATACTTCCCATTTGGTTCCACTTAAATTTGAAGAATATATACCATTCCTAAAGGTAAAAGATAGGAGATAAAATCAAAAAATTTACCTTCTTCAAATTGAAATTAGTTTTTTTTTGTTAAAATATTAATTTATTAAGTGCATTTTAACAGTCAGCAAACGAGCTGACGAGCCATTTAATAGTGTAGGCATAAATTCACCCAGATTATTGAAAGTCAATTTAAAGTCTGTTGTTATGTAAAGGGCTAAGTGAATCCGTTCATTTACTAGCTCTCCAATATTGCAACCAATAATGCAAGACTTATTTACGTACGTGCTTACAAAGATGTGTTTTGTTCCCAAGTCCCTATATTGAAAGAGTTAAAATGTGCAACCTTATTAGCACGGAGACTCATACTGTTGCACTTGGGGGTGGCGAGTTTAACAAAAACTTAGTACCTAGCCCGCTAAGCCCCTCATGCAGCGCGATTCGTCATGTTTCCAACCCCTCTTGCAAATATCTCCTTTGTACTGCTACAGAGATATGATCTTTTTAATCCGTTGCTGAATAACAGAAGTTTAACAATTTAAGTAAAACATATTTTTTCGGTATCTCGTCAAGTTTTCAACAATGTGCCTCTGTTAATTGACTGTTGGTGGAATTCGTTAAACTGTACTTGTACTGCGGTAAAAAAAAAATTTCTTAATAAACAATATTTTCGATTAATATGTTGTGTCATGAAATATAGAAGAATAGTAAAGAAATTTATGAAGATCCAGTCGTTAGTGTGCACTATACATGACTGCAGTTCCAATAAAATCATTCACAGAATCGATATTATTCCAAAGCACGCGTATTAGTTGGAAGCAACTTGTGTTAACGAATGTTTACAAATTCATCATTGACCGCAAAAAGTTAGAATGGCAGCTGAATTAGAAGGTAGGAGAACATCACTGGTATTATTTTATAGAGTAAAGTTATGAAAGGAGAATTTTATGACCATTTTTAAACTTATAATTACAAATGTGACGCCATCATGCTAGATATGCTGAAAAATTAAGATTGCTATATATTTCGATATAACGTAAATATATCACAGAATAACTTCCAAGAGACAGTTGTTTAAATTATGGTACAATCCAATTTAAAATCTATAAGTGGGTTAGGAAACGAAGTGAAAAGTAAGAGGGTTTAACAAGTAAAATCAGATTGAAATGGTAAATTAACTTTATACTGTATAATGTTCAATAAAATACTAATTGATTGTGCAGTTGTTATGAAATATCGGACTTCGCTAAGTACTTACATCGATTACGATACTAGAAGAATATAGGTCACGTCTAACTCCGTACTGACTCAATTCTGGTATACCGAGAAACGCAGGCTGGCCATAACTCCTTTTAATAGAACACGTGCCCTACTCTCCACCATGAGAAGGGGATTGAAGAATAGACAATTTAATTGCTTTTCTTAAATTGTTACCTACATATAAAATAACACATTGGCAAGAAATAAGCAACTTTCCGCGGATAATTAAAATTCATAATAACCTGAAAGCATTGCGATTGTAAATTAAAGAAAGCGACAAAAATAATGAACTGTTGAAGCTGGAGCTAAAAAGTCGCGACGACCGATCAGTAAGCCACATGGAATAATTCAAACATAAACCTTTACGAAAAGTACAATGAATTTACAACTACCTGAATAAATGATAACATCGCGGTGAATTTGATGTCAATATGTGTTAACACTAAGCTATTTAGTTCAGGACTCGGACCCCTTTTCCGCCCTGCCTCCCCACGCACACAACGACAACATACCCCCGTCACCCTACTCTCTTGTATGTGTGCTACTAACACCAGTGGAAAAGCAATTTTTCACAGGTTACACTGAGGCACACCAGCAACTAAAACGTATGTAGTGAGTGCCTTGCCCCACGAAAAGTTTTGTAGTACAGAATTTGTTCTCTAGTTGTGTCTAGACATGCCATGCTTTTAAGTTAGAGGTGAATCCTTCGAGAGTTGTTTCGTGAACTTGGTACGAATAATTAAGTTTCAGCAAAGTAGCGATGTGTTTTTCGCTGCTTTAATTCAGTACGGACGGAATAAGAATTTTTGTTCTTTAATAGAAAGACGATTCTCCTTATTATATCGGAATAAATTATTTTTAGTTCAATTAAGATTCAATTAGTATATTACTTAATTCCTGTATCTTATTTTTTAAACTATATGAGTAAAGTCGATTTTTGTATGATAAAAAAATGGGATATTTTTTTCTTACACATATATAAAAATTTAAATTTGTCATTCATACTAGTATTCTGTTAGACAGTATTATGAAGATTATTTTATGCTATAAAATATGGCCGGAATCTGAAATTCGACCCTTTGTGTGAAGTGTTATATTCGCAAAATGGTAGAATACACTTGTGTTCGCAAGTGCCGCGGGAAAATCATGGCAAGGGAATGCATCGAAAATGATTACGAAATGTGCCGGAACGGGACGGGGATATTGCAGTCTCATGCCGTTCAGTCTGTTAGACAGAGATCAAATATTGAATATCGTATCTTCGCAAAAAAGCTGTATGTGTTTTGGCACGCGAACAGGAAAATATACCGTTTGCAACGGATTCACGGTGGAAAATCTTTGAGAAACGTCGTGGCCATAGTTGGAAATAACCCGGGGGGGTGGCGGGGGACTCGGTGGCTCTCAACTGTGGCAGATAATCAATATCCGCTTGGCTTGTGGACACTATAATAATATACGTTATTTTATATCTGCGTTGTTCAAACTTGGCGCCTCGTCGTATGCTGCGTCTCGCTCGCACCATTATCTAAAATGGACAGTGGCGTAGATTTGGTAAATGATAAGTGTGAGAAAGTATTTATCATGACAATGAAGCGTATATGTAATTATATAACCTATTTAGAGTATAGTGGTGATACACGGAGGTGAGGGGAGTTTTGCTTGCGATATATTTATTTTATTGACGTCGATAGTGAGTTGTTTGAGGAGCACGCGATGCGGGCACTTCTTTATTAGGCGGTCGAATCGACCATGCTTTGCCACTTAATCGACTCCATGTAACTGAGCTCGCCATATCTACACTATCCTTTTATCTTGAATAATTTAGTTTTAGGTTACTTTCATAGGTTTTAATTTTTGTTATTGAGTGTTTAGAGCATGTCAAGTATGTAAAGGTTGCTTTACGATACGCGTGAAATGGGTCTTTAGAATTTTTAGGTTCATATAATTTTTAGCTACTCCAATAAAGTTGTACTTGGATGAAGTAAAGAACTTATATCATTGAAATTTATATATCACTAGGCGACAAACGAGCAGGCATAGACCTGTTAAATCTTCACCACCGTCCATGGACGTCCATAATTGATGCTTACCACTATTTCGTTTGCGATTGATTCTGTGTGATAGTTAGCCACATAGGTAAAAACCCCTACCACCACGCATGAGTACCGTTGTGAGTAATCTGTGTGATACAGTTTCCGATTTCCAACGGTCCTCCCGTTCGCCATAGAATCCTCCGTTGTTTAGTTTGTGTAGTACCACGAGCAGGGGAGATAGGCGCGAGCTCAAGGATGGATGGAACTCCTTACGTTACAATTTGATGTTTGAAAGGTAATCTGACGCATGCATTTGCATGGATTATTTAAAGAAAGCTCTGTAGATGTTTCTATGTACTGCTTGCTATCTTATTTAAATGGCGCAAATGAGTTCCGAATATTTTGGAGTAAAATAAATGTAAAACGTTTTACAGATAATTTAAATCGGATGTCTTGTGATTCGATGCAAGAACACGCCTGTGATTTTAATATCACGGGAACATATTATTCGTACATACATGTGTAAAATATTACACATAAAACTGTGATCAAAATGTTTTCTTCGGCCGGGATCGAATTCAGGACTTTTCGCTCGAAAGACAGCGTCGCTGTCGACTACGCTACAAGGTCATCTTGTAACAATGTTGAATCAATGCAACTTAAAAGGGTGATATTACATTTTGAACCGAATTAGCCCATGGATTCAAAACCTTTTCATACTCGCCAAACTCATCCCTGTTATGGCGTTACAAACGATCTCAAATAATAATGGGACTATAATTCGATTGGCTCCCGTCTGTCGACGGAATAGATAGGCCACGGATAGAGACTCGATGGAAGTGTTCGTTATATTGGTTTCGGTTTGATTGTACTAAAGACGGGTCAGATATTTTATGCCAAATACTCTTGTCGAATACACTATATGGAGAGTACGATTTGGAGTTCACTAGACTTTGTATATTCATACAGTTGACCACAAAAGCCAAATAATGCTAAATGGTCATTGGTGTGAGCAACATTAGTGGGTCGATGACGCGTTGCCAGCTAAGCCAAGAAAAGCACTAAAGTCATTTGCAGTTACCGAAATATGTCGACATGGTACACGTTAGAATTTCACGTTGTTAGATATATATTGTTTGTTGTATTTATGGAATGAACTACATAAATCCTAGGATATAATGAGACGCATTCTAGGTGCTTAGTAGAATCATTACTAATATTATAAAAAGAGAGAGCAAATTTTGTGACTTTATGTGTATGGGAAGGGAACACCCTATTTGAAAAATGTCCTTAGCGTTGAAAGGTACATTACTCCGGATGGACATAATATTTCATGTATATATTTATGTAGATTATCTAGAGTTGTGATAAATTTCATTTTGTTTTGTACTATTTATACATTAGTATGGACTATTATTCCTACGTAAAATCTACTAAGATAGATAATGAACAATTATCTATCTTACAATGAACAATTATCTATCTTACCCTAAAGAAGTCGGGACAGGCCGCTAATGTAACATAAAATAAATGTAAATTTAGTGTCAAAATCTTTCGATTACAATAACTTTCATGATCCGTGTTATTTTTATAACGACCGTAAAAGTAAATGTTTTTATCGAATATTAGATGTTTGCTGTTTGCCCATCAGAAGGGCTCTCCGTACTTTTGAGAGCACAAAATTACCTACGAAATAAATGTACGGACCCAAAAATAAGCAGTCGACTTGAACTAGTAATGTGTCGTTTCCAGGCAATTTTATATCCGTGTATTATCATATCTCATCCAGATTAGACACTGTATGTAAATAAATTAATACCTACATATCTCTATAGTCGGAAGTTTAATAGTGTACAGTGAAACTATTAATCGATCTGCATTGTTAGATGGATTGTTGGATGCCGTCTTTTAAAGTATTATCTTCTCATGGAATACTGCATATGATATTATAATAGTATCAGATTGGTTATCGGTTAATGCACATAGTTTTCAATGTGTTTAAAATACTCAGCAATGTCCGCATATGTGCACACCAGCGTGATAGTTTCCTTTCAACCATTCCATTGGCGACCGCTGTGGACTGCTAGTGGACTGCTAGTGGACTGCTATGGGTCGTGAAGATAATGAACAAAATATTATTATATTCAAATTTTCGTTGTCATGGATGACATGAAAAATTGCTTTAATAACATATATTGTTAACTAATATAATGACATATTCCTAGTATTTAATTCATACAGTGCATCAAGAAATAAAAAAAAGTGTGTTAGATGTGACGTAAATGTTCTCTTTTTAGCGGAGTAACACTCGGCCTCAAAACAGATGATCACGAAAAATGCAGCTAAATAACTGCTAGACAATTAATATTTAATCAAATTACTTTGTTATTCCAAGATTGTAAAAATTAGTTTTAATTACTCTTACTGCTGGCGCCAAATCCTTACAGACCATTAGTGTCCGTCAGAAGTCCTGTTTTGCTATCTCGCTCTTACATATACCTGTTTCAATTCTTACTCTCTTGTATTGCTAATTTACGTCCGTAAACATGAACAGTAACAATAGAGTTATTTTATTAATACTTAAACAAAAAAAAAACTTTCTTTTTTCAAATAAGAAATACATCACTAAATTTATTTAAAAACCAATAAAATTTACGTGTGAATCGTACTTTGGATTTACAAAAATGTTTTTTTTCTAATTAAGTATTAAATTTACCGAATAAATAAAAGTATTAATTTTTGTACTTCTGATTCATGAGCAGTGTTCATTTAAGGGCTGATTAAAAATCGTTGTGATAGCCAATGGTTTAAACTGTGAACCCAACTTTATCACATCCATACAATCCTTACCATATCTATTTGATTTAGAATAGTTGACGGATATACAGATTATGAAATATGAATTAATGCTCCTTACATTGTATTTCTTGTGGATTACTTATTTTAATTTCCTTTGTATTAAATATAGGAGGATATTAATGTAGACACGGTAATAGTCTCAGTAATTGAATGATATATATTTTTACATACTTTTATTAGTTTTAACTGTACGTATGCATTTTGTGTACCTATGAAAGAATTAAGGCTTCCAAATATGTACATAGTTCTAATCGATACCATTTACATAAAATACATATATGTAGTTAAATTATCGCGTCATAGATGTCATTACGAAACCTTATTTAAATTATACAAAATAATCAATTTCAAACTAAAGCTATAATAATGCTTAGCGCCATCTATTGTCTAGTAGAAAAACAGTGTCAAAGTTTTTACTGAGCTGAGTTAGATTTATTCAATAGTAAATTTACAATACGTCAAATTTATATGTCATGTTTTTTATTTATACAAATAATAGTTGTTACATCAACAAATAAAAAATATCGTTCTTCTTACATTAGCAGAATGGATAATAAATACTTCTTATAATGTCAAGTAAACAATGTTCAATCACCTTACGAAAATTCAAATAGCGCCAAGGGGCTTCTTGTACGACATAGTAAGTAGTTACAAAACGAAGTAAATTATGAAGTAGGTATAAATGTTATGTCAGTACGAGTCAGAGTATCTTTTCGTAAATTCTATCATTGGTTCCTACGGATCACAAGCGTCTGCCTTTGTTTCCAATTCAATACTTTCTGCTAAACAATATTTAGATACATCAATATTTGTGGTGTCCAAATTACATATTTTTTTGTATTTTGTATTCGGTCATTCAGGCTTAGCTTTTTCAATTACGTCGGACACACGAGCGTATTTTCTCGTTGGATTATGACCCTTCGACACGTGGGTGCACCCTCGCGACATATTGGCTGCTCCCCTCGAGTATTGACCTTCGGATTGCGATCGACTTGTGAATCCTGACGCTACCTACGCTTTTAAAATAACTTCATTATTACCATTCATTATTTGACCTATGATTCTTATTCTTTACTACTGTTTATAATCTCGTTAAGATAAGGAATGGGTTGATATAAAAATCTAATTTAATCTATCAATAATAATTGATTGAATATAAGGTTTGTTTAGTTTTAGTATTATTGTGGTATTGTTTTGCTTTATTTTTGAAAAATTATTCTCATTCTCACAATTGCTATCTCTCTCAAAAATAATTCCCAATTAATAAACTTTAATAACAGGAACCAGGAACAGCAAATAATAATGTGGACTTATAATAATAACCTGTAACTAGAGCTACTGCAAAGCTCCAGTATATTCCAAGATGCTCTCTCATTACAGATTCTTGAATATATGTAGTCACATCTTCTGTAAATGAGGCGAAAAGGTTTACTTAAAAGCGCAATTAAAACCATTACAAGAGTTCAAATTAATCTATCGCATGTATGAGTGGCGCGAACGGTAAAGCCCTCGTTTCTAGAGTCAAAAGCTCAAACAGGCGTGGAAATTTACATATTATTAATTTACATGGTAACACCGCTCCAACGTTTCGCAATCTGTGTAATTTTAGAGTTTAGTGGTTGTCACCGTGAATACAATACTTAGATAACGCAAATTTTCTAAATTAAAAAGAGCTGAAAGGACAACTTTGTCTTTCAATGGTCGCTTATTAGTTAAATGTATATACCGTAGTAGGGAGATAAATAAATTTGTCTCATGGTTACGAAAAATAAAACTTGTTATTAAATTTAACAACTTATGTAATTAAATAAAATCCTTTTGTTTTTGTGTTTGGGCATTGTACGAACTTTTATTCACAGATTATTAACTTAAAATTTATGTACTACCACTATTTATTTATAAATATCCATAAAATATTTATATTACTATATGATTATTTAAGGGAAAAATTATTATGAATTATCCCTCACACGGTGACCATTCTACTCTAAATAAGATCCCCGTTGAAACGCAGCGCTAAGGTTTTTAATAACAAAATCAAAGCATAAGGTGGACAGAGTACTGTTTTACATAATATACTGCAACACTGTAGCAATAAATGCTGTAGAGTATAAACAATGTTCCTTGTTACCATATTTTTTCTTTCTAATTATGGAATACTATACTAATATTGTTCAATTATAACGTGACAGATGACATGATTATGACGTAATGTGATGGTTTTAAAGCTTTCTGAAGGTAAGTAATCAAATCCAAATATGAAAATCCGTAATATTACAATAACTATCAACGAGTTGCTTGCCGAAGTATGAAATGATGAAACTGAAGCCGATTAACTTGCCTCACAAGACTGCTATCGAACTGCGGCTAAAACATTCCACAATGCCACTGATCAGCAGAGTACACCACGAGAGCCGGCTGAGGATGGCTTGGAGTCACGGTGGGTCGATCCTCTGAAACACCTCATTCAACGGTTTATTAGCGTGAGTAATAGAAATCCATTAAAATGTTTATTCACAACTGCATCTCGAGTGAATATATTTTCAGGATCAGAATTAACAGATACATCGTACATATGAGTGGCACAAACGGCTTAGACCCCATTTTCAGCGGGTCGAGGTAGGCGTGGAAATTTACATTTTATTAATTTACATGGTAACAGCTTGCCCACGGTGCGCAATCTGTGTAATTTGGCCGTTCAGTTGTTGTCTCCAATTTACAACCCGAAAATAGCTACGCTGCAATGACTCTATCTTTAGCATCGGTTTTGATGTACTCGGAATATTCATTAGAATGTAAGCATGTAAGCGGGATGTAGCATTAAAAAATGTTACGAGTAACAGAAGTAGCTATACTGTATCTAATTTTTTTGTTATAATTAGAATATAATTTTTATTGTATTCGTTAATCATAGTGTAACTTTACAACGACTAAGCAGCCGGAATTCTTATCATTCTTATTATCAATAATAATTATTCATACAATTTATTTTACTTAATTTAATTCAAATCATTTATTTGCACGATAAAGTCAAAAACGATGGTGAAAACTTCAGTTTTACTGTACTCGTAAGCTATATGTGTGTGCAGTGACTTGAGACAATATTGCACGGTTAATACACATATATGTATGATCCTATAGTCAATTCACAAATGTTTTTAAATAAAAACTACATGTTCACTTGTATCAGGTAAGTCGATGGGATTTCCGGTAGCGCCTTAGGAAAATTTCAGGAATTACCTAAATTTATAAAGTCCGTTTGTATGCTTTTCTACGTTACGTAAGGAATTTTTACGAAAAATTTAATGCGTAAACCTATTTAGAATTTCACTAAATAAATATTGCTGAACAGAGTAATTTAATAATTAATCAATTATGTATGGTCTGGTCGACCAGCTAGTAACAATATATAACAAGTAAAAAAAACTTAATTGTTATAGATAAGATAAAAGATATTTGATCACTGTAGTTAAACGAAGGTATTAACTGTTTTCCATCCCCACTGATTTGAGCTTCATCGAGCTGGAACGAAAAGTAGTGGGTAATATCGCCCATTTGCATATTTTAATTGTTATAGGGCGTCCCCCGCGGTGCGAATGTGGCATAAGCAACCGATTTGCATACATCGTCGCGACGTCTATAGGGTACTACAAATTTTGTACAAGTAAATAAAAAATTGACAATCCGTTTCTTAATTACTTTAAACGTAAGAGCCAAATAATACATAAGTATGTTTTAACAAATCTTTTGCAGGTTAGGTACTCATTCACTGTGAATAAGGACTATTTATTTAAATCCTTTAAGTCAAAAGTGACATTTAATTTTTAAATTTATAAATGTCTTCTTATAGTTTGGAAATACTTTAAAAATTTATAAAAAACATGGTATTTAATAAGAAAAAAAAAATTATTGAAAATTCTTTTGTAAAAGTACTTCTTATACTTCATTCTATTTATTTCATTACTTGAATCGCATGTGTTGTTTATGCTACAAGCTTAGTAAACTAAACATCCACACAAGTAACGTACAAACATTATAGGTAACCAAATTTTTTACTTCGGTTGGATTATTATATTGCACAATGTATTACAGTTTGACGTATAGATCCAGCTGTCGTCGGCGTGCGGTTATTTCAAGACATCTCGTACCTATAGAAAATAACGCGGTCAAAATGTTCGATCAAATGAAGTAATGTGACGGTACGTAAGCGGCTTAATGGATTTAAAATAATGTCAGTACAACGGTGTTATTTGTATGATCTTAAATTTGGATTTTCAAATGAAACTACGAGTACTTGCATTGTAAAAAAGGCACCAGCGAAAAGTATGTTATGTTAATCAACGTAATGCTTCATTGAAATGCGATTAATAAATAACTGTCAATAGGTAAAAATATGGTTAATGGTAAAACTGACTTGAAAGGAGATTAATCATGGCTACATATGTTATAACTAAATGCTATGTGATGTAAAGACAATTTTCAGGAAGAGGGGCACATTTTTGTGCATAATATTTTATCTATGAAAAAAACCTTAATTAAAATAAATTATTTAAAATTAAGCAACGATTAAAAAATAGTTATTTTATGTTAGTCTTTAAAAAAATGTATTTACCGAACCAAGAATAACTTTAAATTTAGATATTTGTCCCAAGTACACGTATATCGTTAGTAAGACTTCCGATCACCGCGGCTTAATACGGAATTAGAGGCGTTGTCATAAACAAGGAGGTTAAAGTGTTCCCCAAATAACTCTCCTCGCTTCCTTACGTTAAACATTGGAAATGTTATTTCTGTTCGTAATTATCTGAAATATTTGACGGGATAGAGATTCACGGAAACATGTTGAGCGCGTATAGTAGGTTGAAATATATAAATCTATATGCATGTATAAATTATAATAGATTAGGCAAGATAGTTAACGTAAATAATAAAAAAAATATCGGTTTAAGCAATAAAAAAATTAAAATAACTGTGAAATCATTTTTCTCTTTGCAATTAGTATTTTTAATGAAAGAATAAACATGTTTATTACTCGCTAGGCATTTTCTGAATAGTGCCATCTGTTGTCGAGTAGCAGTATACAAATACAGTTTAAATTGTCTTTCAATACATGTATTCAGAATATTCATTAATAAATGAAGTTAATTTTTGAAGTTGGAGTAATTAATACATGTGAAACTGAAATACCTACTGATTGTGTAATAAAATTGAAGCTATCTCCTACCTCGATATATCTCACTGGCCAGTTAGTGCTGCATTGTGATATTTTCATTAATATATATGGAGGAATCAAATAATGAAGGATAAAACTAGATGGTTAAATAAATGATCACTGAAACTGCAACGTTATTTAATTTAATTTAATTACAATTTATTGGTAAGCTGTATTGTCATTCCTGAGGACTAAGGTGAAACGCTTTATTTGAAAGTATCGTTAAATATAGCAATGCTGGTAATGTGCGTTATTAATAGTAGGAAATAAGGAGCTGAGTGTATTATTCTATCAGTATTATTAGCCCAAAAAGATAAATGATTAGTGATGCATATATTTTTCGATAAAATCACAAAATTATACCATCAAATATGAATAGGCAGCAAAGCAATTATGCCCCGATTAATATTACTGAATGTTAGTAATTGGTTTCTTAGCTCACTGAGGGGTTGCGCCGCGGGACTCATTCTAGACCCTATATATGTACTACTCTATGTATTACACCCTCATCTAGTATGTTCAGATTATATAGTTCTGACCTCTTTGTTTATGCGCGGGCTAAAAATGCTGAACCAATTTTTTAATTTTTTGCTGTATTTGGGTACCCTAATAATATTTTGGTTTATAAATTGTTTGGTTAAATATTTCGTCTAAACTCTAAAGCTGTTAACATGCCGATATTACTCGATATCTTAAATTTCTTGAATATCTGTTCAGTAAGAAACTATGGTATGGAAATGAGTGGCATTTTTAAAAACGCCTTTCGAACTAAATTCATTATAATGCACATTTTTGCTTCAAGACGTAAAAGTGCTTCTAATGACCACAAAATTAAAATTTCTTAAAAATTAGTACACACAGCAAAATGTTTTAAAACAACATAACTAAAAAATAGATCTGTTTAAGTTAATAACTTGGGATCCGCCAACTCAAGGGATCAGGTACAATAATACGTAGAGTTCTGACGTAAGTGGGTCGTTTGGTAACCAACTCCGGTTGACCTCACATAAATCTATGCAATTTCCTCCTGTCCTCTATTATCAACATGAATGCGAGAGATGGGGAAGACCAAGTTTCGATGGTGGATCAAAAGCCGTTTTGCTCGCTTATAATTTATTCACATCACAAAGCCTGAACTACGAAACCCGGACGAAAAATAATGTTCACAGATATATTACTACCTTTCTTCGTGATAATATGACTTTCGGTGATTCTCTTAATGTTATTTCTGAAATATCAAGAAAGTAGTTATTGAATGATGCTCTAATAAATAAATGTGTAAAGTTAATTTTATTAATCATAACATAATGATTATAAACACAAGCATATTAAGCATACAGATGAGGGAGTAAAACACGCGGGATATTCGTTCAAATAACAAATTCTTAATTAAGAAACTGCCATCAAACATGCAATGACTTCTATAAACTTAGGCAAACAAATGTTTTCTTCTTAATTATATTGCTAATGACATTTAATATAAAATTTAGGGTATATTCATCCTTAAAATCAACCTAACCATACTGCTGCGGTGAAAACTGCAGAAAAGCGGAGAAGACAATGGCAATAACAATGGCTTGTTGGGACTTATGCTAAGAAATAAATTCAGGAAAAGCAGGCAACTACTCCAGTATTGTGAAACGTTTTTAATTATGGAAGTTTCCAAACTGTCTGAAGATTCAAAGTAATGTTAGGTCATAAACAATGGTTGGCGGTAGACCACCCAACTGGTGCTCAATCCATAGTCTGTGGCAAGTATAATGATCTGGCGTCTGGTTGGTTTTATATCTCCTATAAATCACCCACATAACGCCGAAAAATATCTATTAACAAAGTACCGAATTGGGTCAGAGAAGCGTGTCTACTGGGTGCACGCTTACATTGACTTCATCTGATTTTTATTTGGATTAGTAGAACATGTGTGACGTAAAAACTGATTTGCTCAAAACTTTTCAATAAAATGTAAAAGGGCCATAATCAACATAGTGTAGGACCTTCATAGATTAGACATTAGATTGATTTGTGGCATGTCTATATTTGAATATGTGAGTAACAGACATAATTTCTCAATTTGCCATGTTTGATGAGTGTGTACGTTGTTTTAGTTAAACAATAGATCTAAGTTTTTGTACAATATTATGGTGCTTAAAATGTCTGACGTAATAGTCAATCGTTTTTACTAGAACAAATCTGTATGAGAAACTTAAGAATTGCGATAAATATCTTTGGCTGATCTTGTTAAGTCACTCTTTTTTTTTGTCGCAGGGGAATCCATTTACGAATGATATCCAGGACGCCCGGGTGGCAGTCCTAGACCTATGTCGGACTCGGCACTTTGGGAGTGCAATACCGTACTAAACCCCTGCCTTCAGCTGCTTTAATTGCAGGGTCCCGGATCTGCAGGCAACAGGATCCCTCCAGCGACAGGCTGGCCTCGGCGAAAAGGCCAGACTTCTCCTCCATGGGGACTGTCAAACCAACTGGGGACTGGGGGCTGACAAAACCAAAATAAATACGACATCACAAGCATTCAAGACCCATAAACATATTATTTATCCGTCACATCAATATTTTCCCGTCCGAGAATTGAATTCGCAACCCTTATCTGGGCAGACTCAGTTCCGACAAATTAAGCTACAGATTCATCTAAATATTACACCTTAAAGAAAAACATAGACGTTAATAGTCTTTGATGGGTTGGGCACGTTTAATAGAATGTCACACCGATTTCTTGCTAATTTACAAAAAATGTAGATAGTCAATTTGAGCGGGTTCTTTCTAGAATGGAATCCGTCGAAATTGGAGCAGCTGTAAATTAAAGTACGTGCTTGTGCGTAAATCAATGGAAGATTTACGTTCGCACAAGAAGAATATGTAAACCGAGCCAAATGCAGACGTGACGATCTAATTTCGACGATAAACGCTATCTCTTACATCTGTGGCACGTCGGTGTATTGTATGGACAGATACAGTAATTGGCGAAGTAATTCGTTACGTGTACATTGTTTGTACTTTTTCATACTTTATTGAAGTTATTGTATTCAGACCACATGTATGTGTTGAGTGGGCCAATGAATATTTAAACACAAATCAAACTGTTAAGATCGGAATCAACATAAATTTTCTGTTAAGTAGTTTTTTAAATCAATTATAAAATGTATATTTTTTCAACTAATTGTTTTTAATAACTTTGAAAGAAGTGAACAGGATACTGCAGCTTATAAACTACTAAGTTTATAAACTAATTGTAATAATTAAACTTTAATAAAGAACAAGCATGAAACAAACAAACCTTTTTAGATAAGACGCAAAAATAGAAAACTGGTTTTATTAAACTATGCTGAATTACATTATTCATGATTGCGATCTTTAGATTAAACTTTATCTGCTTTTAGTGGATTCCAAAGTGCCTTCAGGGAATGTAGATAACTAGATCATTCAAATATCGAAATTTGGGACACGACTTGATAAAATTAAAGTAATTGAAAATGAATTCAATTTTTTAAAATCAGTATGTATGAAAAAAGCAGTAGATTTTTTTCAAATATACATTCCGAAAAAAAATATATAAATAAGGTCGGCATCTATTGCGACCATCGCGCCATCTATTACCAAGGCAAGGAGCGGGGAGTATAAATAAGAATGTACGTTTATTTTGAATGAAGACGGTTTATTTTACTATTTTGTACATTATGAAATAGTACCAGAACACTGTTTTATATGTTAATGGACTATTTTTATTAGCTAATGTGATATAGTTATTCCGTATGTATTTTTTTATTCAATTATATAAACAGTGTTACCTGACGTAATGTTATTTAATTAGCCCCTATGGAGAAACTATAACAGATAAAATTACATTAAAGATAAAAAAAGAAATTCGATATTAGACCTGCACGGTACATTTACGAGGCAACTGTAAGATAAACATCGTTCTACCAGAAATAACGATCAAGGAATTTCGGATGCATAAATAAAAGTTAGGTGTGCCTCTGTCTAATGTAAGTATTAAAATATTTCTAAGACATTAACGATGATTACTTTATATGACCTGTTTTTCTTCTTAACACTCTTTAAACTGTTGTCTTCCCGAAGATTATGTGGACAAAAGCGCTAAGTATACATAAAATCGGCTTTTTAATTATAAAGTAATTTAAGGGTCAAATATTCAAGCGATTGTATTATTATATATTTAATATGATTAGAATAAGCAATGACATATTGCAAAATTAAAATTAATTGATTTGCGAACGAAATACTGAAAAGACCATATTGTTAATATATTTAATTTCATAATTTAGGTAGCCATGATTTGGTTTATAATTTTTACAGGTTAAGGTTACAGGTTAAGGTATACAAATATATTTAAGTGTACTAAAAAAGTAAAATTTTATGAACTGGTTGTAAATAGTATTTCAGAATTTTTCGAAAACTTTCATATGAATAACTATTATTTTAAGAATTTATTATGAATGTAGTTATATTTAATTTGGCACTACTCAACAACAGATGGCGCTGGAGTCTAAAAATTCTTTCATGTTATTAAATGCCTGCTATATGTAAAAGTTTCGATAACTATTTGTTACGTCAATTAATAATGCAAATATTTTTGTCCTTGTTAAATTATAATATCAGAATTTGTACATATCATAATCATTAATTAATTTCTTATCAAGTTATTTTTGTATTTCCTTTTGTAAACATAAATATACCATGACGTTTTTAATGCTGGCAAATGGGTAACCGAATTCCCTAATCCAGCCCGTCTATGAACATTTGTAACAGCGGATGTCACAAACATGCTGCCGATTAAAAGCGGAAACAACGAATTTTTGAACTGTCAAAAAATATCCTATGATATTATTTACTCAACTATGATAAACTCCACTACTGAACTATTTACAAGTTATATAAAATATCCACGTACAAAATAATCTTATTAGGAAGATCCAATGTTGCGATAATAAGGCTAAATACTACTATAGGAAACATTTGTCAACACCACACCGCAACGACATGCAAAGATCGCGTGTGGACGGCGTAGCGTCACCTGGCGACCGCATACGTCATTTATCCGAACACGCTAGCTATTATTATTATGGTATTATTTTATCGCTTCACTACTGCCAACGCTCCACTCCATCTGATCTGTAAAAAGCGAATATAAACCTAAACGTCGCTGAGATCGCTCGCATTATCTCGTGATTATCGCGTGTCAAAACATCGCCACGCTCGCGATACTCTGCATGTAATCTGATAAACGATGTACGCTGCACGCTTCGCGCTTCTGCGCCATCTTTTTCTCGCATATGTTTGCTGCATCATAGTGTCTCGCTCTCTAAGTCATCCATTTCATTCATGCGCGGTACACCTCGTCGGGCGCACTGTTTACAGACACAAACAAACTGTACACTGCAAACCGCTTTGCTTTAAGTACGAGACCGTGAAAGTGATATTGTCAAATGCGTCTATCTCGCTTTTAAAGCCGAGAGAAAAGTACAGAGCGCGCGGATAGATGGCGCGAGGGGTTGAGTTTCGAGAAGTAAATGTCACATAAAATTGTGTGCGACGTTGCCGGACTTCACCACTTGGTCGGTGGCGGGTTGTAGTCCATAAACCGGCAAAATTGAGGTGTATATGTATTTAAAGTTCTATTGCTGTTGTTATAGAGATCATTTTGAACGAACAGGATGGCACGTGTAAGGTGGTAACTGTGTGTGAGCGTCACGTAAATATAAAGCTCTGTTCAAGTCATTGTGATTATTGTTTATACAATAATCGCTATTATTAGCGAAAAACGAAAACGCTATTGTTAGTACCTAGTGCCATTTTTTTATTTCCATATCTATAACTTTTGCAGCTGATTTAACTCTATATTAGTTAGTTAATAAAATATTCTAAATCAATTCTGCTTCCTGCAACAGAGCGCACAAGCACATTTATTAAATTTTAGACGAAAATAACATTCGGTTCAGAAATTTACTTACATAATAACGATATAAAGTAAATAGCACACACTTTCATTTCCGATCAAGCTTTTGTTTGCTTTGTAATTTTAATCTTTATTTATAGTTATGTAACCGCTGAAAAAGATTTTAGACTAAACATTTGTTGAACCATTTTGTAAAATTAATTGAATTGAAGGTTGAGGACTATAGTCCTAAAACAATTTTATAATTATTTTTCCTAAAAGAAAATTAAGGTGTTAATGTTGTCACAGATAATTTTTACATTATGTATAACTCTAAAACTTGTTCTGTATTTCCACACCTCTATAATAATCAAATACTTATTATTTATTAAGAAGTTTCTGTTATTCTGAATAATACTATTTATACATTATATTTATTACATAGGATAAAATGTATATTCTAAATAAATTAATTATATCTTCTGTAGGTTAAAAAATATCTATTTTACAGTATAATTTACGGTTTATTATAACATAAAGTTGCTTATTATAAAAAATGCCATCACAGGTTAATTGTGCCCGCAATATATTCAATGCGCATTACTTTATAACATTAGTTCCTAATTAATTTGATTAGTTCTACTATCCGCCTATGACTGTACGCATTAGTTTGTACGTATCCTTGCACGATAGTGAGTATACACACACGTAGTCATCAGTAGCTAATGCGAGCGATGCGCCGTGATCGCTTATTGTGGCGCGCGGTTTATACCGTTTAATTCAATTTAGTAATTGATACGTTTGTCGGTCGACTCTGCCGCTTTTGTGCTCGACATTTGCGTCGCGCGACTGTAAACATTGTATTGTTATCTACCTGTAATGTTTATTCTTTAAATTCTGGCACAGAAGTACATTTATTATAAGTTATGTAAACTTGTGATGTTACGTTTAAATTAAATGGTTTTCATTTTAAATTAACAATTATACAAGTTTATTTTATAATGTATAACATATACATTTGAAACCACCATTTTAGAATAACATATTAATGGAATTCCTTAACCCTGTAGCACGTTATCAGTACAAATCAATGTTACCATAATATGCTTGCGAATGACATTGCTATCCACATAAAGTACTAATGTATTTGCGAACTGCGTAATCAGGGCGCAAATCCAAATAAGAGCAAAATTGTCAAACTGACTACTCCCTAAACATGGTAATTCACGCTCCGCATTCTTCGATACTCTACTCGACCGTTGCGATGTGCACACATATAAAACATATTTCATATTGGCTTCCATTACGTTGAAAATATACTCTACTCGGTTCTATTAAAGTCTATATTCTATATTCATGAATATTCTGTTTTGCTTCTGAATATCTCTCACACATACGCAGCATGCAACAGTAGTGAAAATGCTGTGTACAATATGACGTTATACGTTATGTTAAATGAAATGTGTAGCTTTCACAGTGGCACACAAGCAAAGATCGATGTTGCTTTACTACGCTCATTGAAAGTTAAGCCTTATACTGTAATATTTAGAGTTGATTGTAAATAGTGATATATGTATCCGGCTTATAATCTTTTTGTTTGCAGTTAAACACATAGTCGGTAAACGCGTGACCTGTTATTGTGTGTATTAGGTTACTTTAATCACAATTTGGAGTGGGACGCGGTATGGCTTTCGAGGCAACCTAGCAACAAAGCCAAATTGAATTATCGTATGGACACTGTTTTATTAGGCGGACATTTTTACGTCGTTACGTTGCTTTTAGATAAAGGCAGCAATTTATGATTGATATTGTAACGAGAGTTGATCGTTTTCGTATGGAAAAGTTTTTAATGTTTTTGCAATGATACTAGCTGTAAATATTTATAGCGTATATATGCTTTTACTATCTACTGTATTATTAGATAATAATATTTTTATGGTATAATAAATCCGATCATTGTTTAATTTATTCCTAATACAATCGCAACTGTCATTCGGCTTTTGGCGCCTTTTCAATGTCTATTTCACAGTCGTATGCGTCAAAGCTGCCATTGACCTTTACCACAGCTCTTTAATTTATAAATATACTGGATAGTCTACGATGGTGATTATATTTTTATACCAATTTCATTCGCGCCATTTTGGCGTTAGTCGTTTAACGTAGCGAGAGATATAAGAACTAATTAAGAGTTGAGGCAATGTTAAAACAAGATATTAAAAAAAAATAAGTTGATAATAATTAATTCCTTGGAGATCTCGTAAGTTGTCGCTGCCGTTGACCCTGTGGCCAACTTTATCATATCCTTGCCTGTCAGGCAAAGTATCCTTGGATTCGACTCCCGATCGGGACTGACGTGTTGTGATAGATGCATATTTGTTTTTGGGTTTTGGGCATATTTTATTCTCTATTATGTACGTCTAAGGGAATTATGGAGCGGGTGTTGTGGGTGAGCGTATAATTTTGTAATAATAATAATAATGGAGATGTATTATTGTTACCTTCGAATGACCATTTTTAGTTCACTATCACAGATGTTATTACCGCAATTAACTAACCTAATTGTTTGATGTCACTTATGAACAAGTTAATTTTTAAAGCTCACCTTCGTTCTTCCATTTGTTTCGGGTGACATTTAGAGAAAGCTGACAGAGCCCATGATTTTTGTCTGAATGCAGGAGGGTGTGTTTAAATACATCTAAGGCATTGAACATAATCTTGAAATCTTGAAGCAACGCATCTGTGAGTTGCGTTAAAGTTGCTTAGTAAACAGAAAAATTATTAAAACTCCGTTGAGGTTCGTATTACTAATCAGTTTTTAAGTCAAAAACTTATTTTGAAAAATGACAAAGCAAAAACTTATTTTGAGCTTTTGCAAAATGACAATAACTATGGACCGTTCTCTCAGCGGACAGGGTCTCCACCAAGTCAGTAGTAAAATGCAATCAAATGATTTCAGTAAAACGTATAACTCAAATGTCACAAATATACACTTACATTTTAATTTCATATGCAGTTGGACATGGTTTTTTATAAACGTTCCAAATTATAAGGCGGTCTTTGTATTTTGGTATGTTTAAAGAAAATGTGTTCAGTTACAATATTAAATTATTCACATTTGTTAATTAAGCGACAATTTAACGTCACAGCAGGTTGCAAATTATGAGCGCAAAACAAAGAGGCAGTAGGCGCAAGGGGCGGGGAGTCGGATGCATGCACCTTACTGGCTTGCAAGTAAAATTCTGTTAAGCACTTCGTCATTATTACATTATCTTGTAATTAATACTGTCAGGTGTGAGCATACCGGGACGTATTGTGTTGTACTAGTGTTATAGACGGTGTAATAGTTAAGAGCCGCGTTGGGTAATGTTGCAATTGTATCGCATAACAACAAACAATTTTTTTTTGTATTATACTTTTCTTGTGTAACAAAATAATTACTTTCAGACACTTAGTTTGGGATTAGTGACATTTTGAAATTCTCGTACACTGCAAAAATAAAGATGTTGCAACATATTTAAAATTGAAATTGAACCAAAATTGTTTACTGTCTTAGATACATCAATAAATTGTCATATACTCACAATATACTAAATTGTAAATGAAAATATTTCTATGTGTATTATTATCGTTTCGTTTTAAATTGTGTAATAACAAAATTTGTTAAAGTTAATTGAAACTTGAATCCATTGTATGTTGAATTTTGTATGTATTTAATTATTGGTAAAATACCTAAAGATTTTCTTTCAGTTTGTTTACCTACCTAGGTCAACATAATTTCCATAAGAAACTATTACATATATAGTAATCATTCGAGTATAAAGGACTTGATCCATCCATCCTTGTTAACTTGCCCTGTTCGTGGCGCAGTCTATTCCACAATGTTTATGACAATAACGCCAAGTCAGATATTGCCCTGTACCATCCAGTGTAGGGATGTTATGGAGCTCAGTAACCATAAACAAAATTATCGGATATCAAAAGTAAATATATGCGACACCGTAACCGAATTCGATAAAAAAGTTTCGAATAATTTCGGATAGAGACAGAGTCTAAATGAAACACGTTAGGACAAGTTTTCGCTGTCTGAACCTTGAGCATCTTTAGGCAGTTGTTATTATTTAATTCTTTATGTTTTTTTCCATTATTATAATACTATATTATACCTACACAGAAAGTCAAAATGTGACCTTGCAAATACATTATATATTTTGTTAACAAGTCCAAAATCATCTAATATCCGTAACCGTAACTGAGACCGGGAAAAACATTATTCATATATCCGTATCCGTATCCATATCCGAAATTTCATATCAATAACATCCCTAATCCAAGTACTTACCCTCGGTGAAATAGTTCATTACTCGACTAGCTACTACGTTCGTACTAAGGGTTTTAGTGATTACAATGCCGAAGAGTCACTTCACTAGCGGTTATATTATTTGTTTCGTGACAGTCGCTGATACCTCTAGTATTACTGATATCGTTGTGGGACGGTGAACACTTATCACCACTAACTATCGTATCAGTAAAGTAAAATTATATGAGAGAATATGATGCATATATTTAGGCTACATTGCCTACATTAGGCAATTGTCACTGTCACTGCATACATTAGGCAATTGTCACTGTCACTGCATACATTAGGCAATTGTCACTGTCACTGCATACATTAGGCAATTGTCACTGTCACTGCATACATTAGGTAATTAAATTAGTGTTGGTATCCACTAACACGCAATATAACATTGTTTTATCATTATTGTTTGAAGCATTAGTGATTATATATATTTTAGTTTGGAGTAAAATAAAAGAGATAAAAGAGCATAATAAGTTATCTAACTATTAGTTTTTGATTCATGTATACATGATTTTATACAGAGATATATGAGGTTGTCAGACGTCAGAAAATTGGGTGGCGTATGAAAGACATCAACGCGCTGTCATTGAGGTAGTTCAGGGATTAGTATGTTGGCGACGAGCGAAAATTATTGTGATAATGAATAATTAAATACATCGAGTTCACCACACCGATCTAGATTGAGTTTAGCAATAGCATGACGTTCTATTCTCTTCGGTTGTGCGCGACGCAGAAGTTTCGTAATTGGTTACTCGTAGCTAGACTGCTTTAATCTCCAAAAATGTATACTAATTTAATTTAATATAAGTAGTTGTACTATTTCACAGCGTAAGGCGTAGTTTTTCCGAAGCGAAGCGAGGGCAGTTTACTAGTAATTAATATAGTTTTTATTTTATTCTACTATTATCACTACATTTTTATATTTGACTCGAAACGCCGTAAAATTTTTAAAAATCTCGTTTTTAAAATAAAGGTGACTATCTTGCTTTCTAGCAAGTGATAGCCCATTGGTAGCTCATCGAAGACACGAGTTTGAATCCCGCACGCACCTCAAATTGTGTGCGTTTTACAAAATAATTATTACGTGCATCAGTGAAGGAAAACATCATGAGAAGACCTGCATACTCGAGAGTTCTCCGTAATGTTCTCAAACGTATCTAAAGTCTGCCAACTCATTCTTGGCCAGCGGGGCAGACTATGGACTTAACTGCTTACCTTGTGACTGGAAACCCGGGCCCATAAATGGGACCATATGGCTTGTAATGAAGATGATAAAGAATGATAAAAAAATGATGATATTCTTTTCGAGGGGTAAATAGTATTATAAGCCTTGGAAAAATGTGTGTTAAGGATAAATGTCAATAAAAATGCAGAAGTTTCTCTCCTATGTATGGAATCCATAAAATTAACAATTGGTAAGAAAAGTTCTATAACTGCGTCCATTTAGAGTGGGTTTTAAAAATCCTTTAGATACGATATATTAAAAAAAACATTATAAAATTTGTAGTGTCTCAAGGAAATGTCTCAAGGACTTCAATTATTTAACATTTATGTTATTAATTTATGTCAGGCATGTTAGAAATTTCATATTTGTTCCATTTTATTTTTTGATTTAAGGGTTATTGCAATACGTACAGAAAAGCATTTAAACTTTGTTTGCCTACCTATTAAAAGATGTGTATGTATAGCTTTAATTCCTTTTTACGCAGTAACAATTGCAGATTGTGAAAATATGCCATGTAACATCCAACCAATCTCTTTAGTTCTGTTGCGTGTTCTAAACGTAGATAAGCCGATATGATAAACAGATAATATTTTCAAAAAAAATTTATGTTTAGATTCGACGCCATGACAATTTTGTTATTAGTATGGAAATGGTAAGTAAGGTAAATTTTAATTCGCTAAAATACTTCAATGCTTGTATTTGAAATTAATACATTTTATACGTTCCAAGTGTAACCTGTTCTCTTCTGTGGAAAACTCAAGTGGAAAAGGGAGAGACTACAGTACGGCATCGTCTCTAAAGCAATATTACATCGAATGGCACTTGAAAAAAGGTTGCTGATCTCACACGGGTACATCATTTCGGACTTTATTCTAGTATGATAAAATCGAATATCGTATAGCAATTTAGGGCTTATAAGTCTTTGTGCTGAGATGTAATCTTGTGAATAAAATTAAAGGGTGTTTCTGTTGCAGGGGAAATGTATCAGGTAAAAATATAGCGCAGTTTGATGAGCATTTCAATGGAACGGGATTTTTGTTTATTTTCTTGTGCGTTTTAGAACGATTAGCTAGTGCACCTCCTTCTGGCTTACAAATTCTGTATTTCAGTCGCATATTTTCATATCTTTGTTTTTCAGTAAAAAGTTTCCTTGAAGTGAAAGTTGGCGGATAAAGGCTGAAGCCAACCGTTAAGACGCAGTGTGGAAATTAAAAAGCAGCACCGCACACAAAAGAAGCTTGATTACACGTCACTACTTCTAAAAACGCTTCGTTTCTTGATTCGTTTTTTCTAGATTTGTATGGTTTGTGTACTTTCTGAATTATACTTAGAGTTTGATTCGATTTACAAAGAGCAAATTATTGTTTTGACCTACATTCTTTGATTACTTAATCAATATTCTAAGCGACCACTTTCTTTTCCTCGCGCTTCGTATTTTATTTAGCATTCGATAAATTATGATCTGAATATGGCTGTATACTGTGATTGTTGTACTAGTATCACCATAGATTACCATAAATAAAATAAAATTGAAATTTAATTTATTTAATTAAATAAAAATCTGGAAGGGATTATATATAGTAGTAATAATCTATTATATATACTATTCAATTTATAACTTATTAGAAGTAATATGAGACTGGTCCTCATTATGTAAGATGTATAGCTATAAATTATTCTTATAGTACCTATATAAAAAATAACACCTACGCGTATCCTAATAGTTAGAACTATCTTAATAGGTACAAGAACATTATAAAAATCATGGGAAATAATATTTTATTAAAGAGAATGAGTAAGTATTTTAAAAGTAGTAGTAGTATAAAAATATTTTTTATTACAAAGTAGTTACATAACCTATATTTATAAATTTTCTTACGGCAAGTTTCATGTACTTAATACACATAAAGTCCGAAACAGGGTTTTTATCCCATGAATCATAGATTTTTCAGCATAACTCATTACTTTTTTATTAAAAACTTCAGGCTCCTTTTAAAATTAAATGGATCACGTACAAATACTTTACCAATGAACAAATGTTGGATATGTAAATATTTCACAGAAACAAGTGGTGTTTAATTTTAATCATATCTACGCATCATTTTAAAACAACAAGAGCGCTTGTAGGTGTACAAGTTATAGCAGGGCTCGAGGTGGAAATAATAGATGCAGAAGTATGGAGCTCACTATAATTTAACTTATTACCTTATTATTGTCTTAATTGTACCACGATCGGAAGTGGAGATAGAGATCACAGAACAGTTTACAATATAGATTTAATATCTTCACACAATAATGTTGCCATATCTGTAACAGCAGGATTATGTGCTCAAACGAGAATCCAAAGTTTTAGTGCAACCTTCAAATCATCTAGTACGCTATATCCATGAAATGATGAGAAAAAAGAAATGAGCATACTACAGTGCCACCCAAGTTTTCCAAATATCAAAGCGCCGTGCGTTAAAATATTATCACGAGGAAAATCATAGATGTGAGATAGTTTTACTTCGCGCCATAGACAGTGAATCCCTTGGAAATGTAACCAAAAAGGGGAAAGATGAAAAGGCCGCGGGAAAATCGCAAAAAAATATAACCTCGGAAGGGAAAACTCGGGACTAAAAGGTTTGCCGTATAGATGGTTGGACTAGCGTAAACGTATAAGTAAGTTATACTAATTTTATTTAGCTGAGATGCGATACTTATTATACTAAACGTAAAGAACAAAATGTTAATAAAACACATAATCTTAGTAAATTAATTAAGTTTGCCCTCTATAACATTTGATTATGTTTAGTGGATTTATTTTTTATGATTGCAATTGTCATTAAAACGCGGACTAGCATCTAAAAGGTACATTTGAAAGTTTTTTTGGTTCAATTCAGGTTCTAGTTCAAAGGAACTTTTTCAAGCAATCTTATGTAAACAACTTATTACTGAGATCCAGCGAGTTAGCAGTTAATTGTTTCTCAATCCCCACGAGTACTATAAATAAATTGTACTTTATTTTAGCAATTAGGACTCTTAGATTTTAATCGTCATTAACATTTATATTGTTATTAGTTTGTTTCATCTATATCATTTAGTAATATTTTCAACTCAGTCAATCTTGGATACAAGCTTTGCATGTGGCCCCCGCACAGAAAAAAATAATAAAAATACTATCACCCTACATTACAATAACATAATAATAATCAAAACGAAGATAAGGGTAACGGAAAACAGTCGTATTGCCAGGCGACATTTTTTCAGAAAATTACACGCGCGCCAAATCATTACACACCCAAACAGAGTCAAAGAGGCAAACCGAAACACTCCAGAAACTTCCGAAGGCTTTCCGACCGCCAGAGAGAGACAGGACGCCAACACTTTACTATTAAAACTCGCTTACTAGATATATGTAACTCTTAATTCGTATTCTCCATAGTAATGGAGAATAATTTCATAGATTTATTGAAACTCACTAACTTCACCTAACTCTTTTATAAAAATGTTAATTTTATAACTTATAAACTTACCTACTCATTTCATTAAACTCTTATATCTTTGTTCATCTTCATATAAAATTACTAGAATTTTACGTCCTATATTTAATTTTTGACATTTATTTCAGACAAAGCAATCACAGCAAACATAGCTTGAAACGAAGGCTCAGTTTGCAGTTTAATGCGTTTCTATCCTTTAGAAGACTTGTTATACCGTGGGTACCCGTTCTTATTTTTAGGTAGTGATCGAAAAACTATGTCGAATGCTTTCATGTGCATGCATATGAACTCTTGGGTCGGTAACTTCACCCTCCCATCATAATTGATGGGATGTTAATGATCATGATGAATGGTCGATGATCATTGGACTCGCACGTGTCTTGTGATGCCGCTAAGAGGTAAATTTTAAATCTGGTGTTAAAGTATTAAGGTATATTTTTATATTATACGATGTATATAAGTATAAGTCACACCACTCACCATAGATTAAACTTTCGCATGCATTGCCCTAATTATTTATTACCTTTGTTTACTCCTTTGGCACTGTGTACGGGTAACTCTGATTACTTGCTTTATTTTATATGGCAAAAATTCAGATTCTTCTTCATAATGTTGATCTTATCGAGAACGAGTTTAGTAGTAGCGGTAATCGTGGAATGGGAAAGGTGGCAGGGAGCTAGCTGGGGGTGGGCGGAGGGGACGAGAAAGTTATTAATTCTGGAAGCGAGAAGCGCCACAGCCTACGTTCTCGACTGCAACTGAGTGGAGGCTTACCTTAGATTCGCTTAATGTTCTTCTGATATCATTATTGCAGTATCGCAGAATTTTTCCTCAATTTCACCTTGCTTTATGAGGTTAGAGAAAAATAATTTATAAACGAGTAAATGATGTTTAAGTTATCCAAATTGTTAGGATTGTGCCAAAGAAACCTTCAACACAGTCATTACAATTTTGATTATAAGAAATACTAGCTGGATAGGTATGCGTTACTGGCGAAGTAATATTAGTTCTTCTTATGCAGGAAACGATTTTTACTGGATCTCCGAAACAAGTATAAAACATTTACAGTTTATTATACCAGGAGGTTGGTAGGAAACCGGGTTTTAAAAAGAATCCCACCACACAGTACAAGTATCAGTGGGTGACACAGAGCCTAGCGACCTTCAATTAGAGAGACCTAACGTCATTGCCTTTTCCATTATTTAACTATCGCCTCTGCTGCACTAGCATCAGAGGATTTATTATTATTGTCATTAATATATAATGTCTTTTTCTAGAGGTATTATTCCAATATGTGAATTTGGCCAAGTACCTGAAGTGATTTCATATTATAACAATAATGGTTAATAACATTTTAACTGACAACAAGAACTTTTTAGTATGTGACATGGTATTACATTATTACAGTTTTCCGTAGTTCATGTGTGAGTGGGCCATGAGAAACTTATGAAAACAGAGTGTAAGAGTATTTTGGTGACCTATGTGAAGGCTGAAACCTTAGGAATTATATAAATGATTTGTGCCATTGATTAATCTTGGTATTTATTAAGCATTTCCAATATACGACTAGCTTGGTTATGTTAACTAAGGATGGCTACATACTTACATATCTCTTTTGCTGGATTTTTCATGAAAGATGATGCTTTTTTTTATAAGTAGATAGTCTTGTCTGCCATTACAGTTTTGGTCCATTGAGTAATATAATTTCAATACGAGATCTGGTTTGCCTTAGTAATAAGGTATCATCTTCGGTATGAGATTGTATCTATAACCTGATTATTGATGGACTATTGCAGTCACTTCATCGTTCTAATGTTTATAATATGTCTGTGCAACATACGTAACGTAATACACGTTATCTTTTGACTGCTAATTATTTAAATAAAAAATGTTTTTAAAACGTCGTGTATTAAAAAATATACATAATCATTTATGTACATACAAGCTGATGAAGTAGTAATACTGTATGGTCATCCAATTTTGAGCGATGTTGAAAATATGTCTTTTAAATCGAGAAATTTCTTTAACATCCACCCGAATAGAAATGTAAGTAAGTTCAATGGAGATCAAAGTTTGCTATCATAACTATTGACCATCGCCCATAACAGTGGTTTTCACCTGTAGTTTATTACTCCTGAAGGGTGCTAAGATAAACGGCGGACATTAGGATTCTACCCACGCATTATATACACATATGGTACTTATCTTGATTAAGGAAAACCAATTTCATAAAATAGAATTAAAGGTAAAGGCAAGGTATCTTTTATGTAACACATAATAAATATATGAATTTGTTGATTATGAAGATTACATTAAGATTCTCTTACGCATTAAGTGTATAAAGCGCCAACACCGTTGTAATTAAACTAGGTCGGGTAATACTCAGGACCCTGGCGTCATTGGAGCGTTGTTCAGCAATGTGAACTAGGATTTTTTTCTCTATATTGACTCAGCATAATCCATTTCAGGATATTCTATGTTACGTCTTACCATAATATACCAACCCGTCAGATTAATTTTTAAATTTTATTAAATTGAGTGCTACAATAATTGGTAAAAATTTCATAATAGAAAACTACTTTTATTAAATGAATAAAAGTTCACAGATTTTAGTATATGGTGATAAAGATGATAATGTTATGATTTAGTATATATACATCTATTACAAATGTTTATAAATATTATAATGTACTTACGTCAGGTACATAAACAGAATTGCGAAACGGATAAATAAAGTTTACCGAATCGAACTTTCGAACATAAAATCACCTCAGTCATATCTTGTAACCTGTTATATGTCTAGCTTTGAGAAGATTTTTTATTTAAAGGTACGAAAAAAAACACAGTATCCCAAAGTAAGGACATCCAAAAACTTAACCACAGGACTATCCAGGAAGTTCCTCGTTTTGAATGCTGAGAGCGGCATCTGTGTCATGGTGAAGCAGTATCCCTTGAAGGCCTGTGGTTTGGAATGGAATGGTCGCTTGTTACTCATATTAGTGGAGACTAAATCGGCACTCGGCATTGACGTTAGTTCTATTTTTTAAGGGAACTTATATTAGTTAATGGTGAAACATTTGAAATTAATCCTTGCATTTTTCGTTCGCTTCGGATTGATTCATTTTGAAACCGCAAAACCATCAACTGGTTCTTCGTTTCTGGATAACATTGATAGATCTATGATATCTATCCGTAATAATGTCTCAAACACGCCAAAAAGGACTGCTTCGAATTTAACAATCTTCTCACGAAACCATTCACGCGGGCGTGTTTTTGAATATTGGTATGTTTGGATGGGGGGCATGTAACGCAAAACTGTTCTCCTCATTCGTAGGTGCTCATATAAAATCCTGGGTCCACTATCGAATCCAAGGTGTAGTATGTACTGAATTATTTTATACCTATTTCGTCTTTTCTCTTCCACATTTTTTTTTATTGCCAGTATGTTTTCTTCTAGAAGACCCGACAAAATATGATCACTTTTTTTTCATTGCTTAAAATTATCAAGTGCGTTGAAGTTTGTTGTTTCAGTGGTATTCAGTTGCCTTAGATGAAATTTTAGTGTTAAATGCCATTTGTAACGTATTAAACAATTATTTTGGTTGTAGGCAACATTCCTAATAGTGACATGTTTACGTGAAAATGTTTCCAATGCGAATACAATTAAGTAATCGTACATAAACTCACCAATGATATACATAGAGAAAAAATATTTTTCGCAAAAATACTTTCACATACAAACTATAAACTATATACCTATGAGTATTGACTTCATTATTATTTTCTTTCGGAATTCGAGTTCGCTTATTCGGTCTGCGCATTGTCCTTAACCTAAATTTATAATAAATAAATAGATCTGGATGAAATATAATGCGTTGACAGTATAAAAACTATATCAGTCATTTTTTAATGTATTGGTTTACACATCATTAGAACAAGTACTTTTTAAATTAGTAGGTACTTCAGTACGTTAATTTGCAAGCAAGACAATTTATAACATCTTATCTGTAAAAAACAAAACACTTATCATTCTGATATATAGCAATCTCGTACTCAAGTCGACATTAAGCCGAATAACATTAACTCGAATAGCAGCAGGGAGTTGAATCCAGCTGTTAATGCATTAATTATAACCTGGGATGGGTATATTGATTACTTACACTAATTACTGTGTGTAGTACGCAAATATATGTTTAGTGTAGAGTATACAGTACAACACCTACTTGTCTGGACCTCAAAGGGTCATATGTAGATCATTCAAAAAGTTTTAAGTTACTCGAAATTTAAAAAGGGAATGCACCTGTATTACATGTATTATAAAATTAATCTTAATAATAATTGCAGGACTGAGTAAGTTATGAGTAATATATGGTCATTTTTTAAAACCGAACTTTAAAAAATGTACTTCGCTGCTACACTTCACTGTACGATGCAGCTTCATCGAAAACATTTGATTTAATCGAACAATTAAGTTTACAACGGTTACAATCAGCCTTAGGAGACTCAGCTTCATCTCATGCAATAATTTTTAGGTTGTTTGCTGAATTTAAAAGGGGTAAAATTTAAAAAGACCAATAGGCGGAGCCCTGCAAACGGCAGTAACTACACAAAATGTGTGAACTATTAAAATGTTATTGCAAGAAGATCTATGAATCACATACACGGTCAGCGAGAAGATCGTAGACATTAATTCGGGGAACGTTCATCCCACCTTACATCAACATCTTCCAAGGATGAAGCTTTGGTGTCGTAGAATCCCCCATTTGCTCTCCGAATGCGAAAATCTGGCTCATGTTGATGCATGCCGTGAAATGTATCGTTTTGAAAACGATGCATCAAAACCTGTTTTACAAATTATTAGTGTTAACGAAACATGGATTTATCAATATAATCCTTCAAGATACATATAATCTCCTGGGAATCAACAAAACGCGTATCGCTACAGCACATCCTCAAACAAACACCATAGTGGAGAAATTCATACAAACGTTGGAAAATCTCTTGACTAAAGTCGTTGAGGATCATCAGTAAGATTGGGATCTGTACTTTCCGCTGTTCTTGATGTTTTATGGTTTTGTAATTCATGAGTCCACTGGATTTATTCCAGCTTTTGTCAACTTCAGAATAATTCACCTGGTACCTCGAAACCAACTGTTGAATACATTGCGAACTTACAAAGCGGTTGAACAAGATAAACGACCTCGAGAAAACAGTTTGAAGATCAGCCAAAGAAGTTAACGCCGTTATGATCGCGGCGCAAGTACACTTAGTTTCAAGGAAGGATAATTCGTATAGTTACACAACCCACTAAGAAAAAAAGCGACTGCAAACTTCAAGCATGGTGGGAAGGCTCGTACACAGTGGTCTTAATTATTAACGACTTGACTTATCGAGTCAAAAAGAGAGATGAGAGAAAACCGAAGATCATTTAGGTAGATAGGTTAGCATCATTTCATGATTCGGACAATATTCGGAACGAACATCACTAAGAGGGGGGCAATGTTACAAAGGTTCGGGGAAGTTCAGCGGAAAAATAGTACAACCCAAAACATTATGATAAGGTCTCCTTTGAACAAATTAAAAAAAATTGATATTGGATCGATAACTTATGTTCCCTACAACCTTGACTTAGCTCCCTGTAATTTCTTTTTGTTCCAATAGAAAAGGAAAAAATAAAAGAAAGGTTTTTTTGAATGCTGAAAAAGCTGTTGCTGTCTACGAAGTAATGGTTTCCAATCTGTCGAATTAAAATTGGCGAAATTGTTTTTAAAGGTAACTTACACGAATTGAACCTTTTATTGAGCACGAAGAAGATTATATTGAAAAGATATAAAATAAATGGTACTCTTATGTTGGACACTTTTTATTTTTCTCAAAGCTTATTCAGTAACCTACGTACTGCAGCCGATTGCTGTAATAGCTCTGAAATATAAATTACTTAAAGGCATCTCAAAACTGATGAAGCTTTGATTAAAATTACGAAATCTTTGTACTTAAATTTCATAAATTCTTTTCAACATCATCATTACAACTCATATTGTCCTAATGTTGGGATCGGGTCTCCATAATCCATAATGAGAGGAACTTAAGGCCATATTCAACACGCTGGTCATATTTGGGTTGGCAGACTTCACACATCTTTAAGAATGTTATGGAGAACTCTTGAGTATGCAGGTTTAAGATGTTTGCACCTGTAGCTCATGACCAGAATACGAGCCCCTGCCTATTGTAAAAGGCAACTAAAACGATTCCGGAAACGACCGTCGTATGTGGGGCCATTTACCGTCGTTAAGATCGGATGGTGCAGGATGGGACATGTTGTCTCTCCCAGGCAGAGCCCGATGGAAGCACCGCTGTTAGAGGACACCGGTTGCGTTTCTATGGAGACCTCGGCGTCCTATACTTAGCGTTGAAGAAGGTCACCGGGGGGTTTTAGTGCGGTAAAAATCCCACATAACCCGGAGTCGCTCCCACGGCATCTTTTGAAAGTTTCCCCATCAAAAACAAAAAAAAAGGTTTAGGGTGTGTACCTTCACCTAAGCGAGCGACCATTAATTTGTAATATTCACATACCTAATTTGAAAAATTGACGATACTTGCAGGTTTCAAAATAGAATCTAATGTTCAAACCAATAGGCTACCTTTGGCTTGTTACATTTAATATTATTATTATACGTGACATCATACCATCGAATATAAATTGCTCTGTGAAACATAGTAATAAAATTATAACAGCCAGAAAAGTTCTCATACAAGATATTTATATTGACATTCCTTTCACAAAACGGTAGTTACGAGGACAAATAAATAATTTCTTTACTAAACTTTGATCTACACATTTACAGTCAACACGCCGTAAAATATCTGATATTACCTGGAATACAATATTAAGTTGGAATTACATTTTGATTAGTGGACTTGAGTCTCCGGAGCAAGCGCATAGTTGTACGTTCTACGTATCCATATCGATCTTGGTATGAATATTTGAAACCAGCCCGTCCTTGCACGCTTCTACAGAGTTAAAACTGTAAACGACAGAGCGCAGTGTTTAAATATAATTGTTTATAAATTTTAGGTGTCTTTTATACACAAATTAATCCTCTGGTAATCTGCTGCGGAGGCGGGTAACTCTTCGGAATGACTGTGGCTTGGAGCCATTAAAGCACGTAGCTCTAGTGTGTATCAGTGGAGACATGGTTGAACGACAACAGCTTAACTTAAAGAACCGTATTTGAAGGCTTAACATGCTTCCGAAGCATAGAAGTGTTATAACATCCAATCCAACTAAGTCTGAAGTTACATCACTCGGTCGATCATTAAAAATTGACAAGTTTTGAGTTTGAGGGCCGTAGTTTTATTTTAAATCATTAATTATTTTTAAATTAAAGAAGTTTAAAAAATATGCTTTCTAAACTATAAGAATAGCTTTTAACAATAAAAATCAGAATAACCTTTATTTCTATTGGTTGTTTGATCTTATTTACCAATAAGAAAAGTTAATCAAGTACCATCCGATTAAATCAGAGACCCATTTGTTAGCGTCGCTATCAACAAAATTAACAGACAAATCAACAAATTTAGTGTATATAGCCTTATACATTTTAATTTACTATCAGACATTTCTAAAATAACTTCACTCTACACGGCCCAGAGTTCATTGCTGCATTAACAATTGCTGCAGAAGTTGGTAGGATAACGTGACTATGGCCGTCTCCTAGAAATACGGGTATACTGGTGTTGCCAATCACCATGTCAACGATCAAAGTCTGTAATGGCCATGGTATAGAATAAGTTGATATACGTGCGACCTACAATCGTTAGTGAAAGCCATCTTTGTCTTTATACAAAAGATGTACACAGTCTTTGTTTTGAA
>PDGT01000009.1:6954569-6998146 GCA_003671415.1 Megathymus violae | reverse complement strand
ATTAGTGACAACCAAAACGAAATTGGTGAAGCCGTTTCTGAGATTAGCGCACAGAAACGTACAGACAAACAGACACAAATTATAAAAACTATTGTTTTGGCTTCTTTTGCATTAGGTAATAAAGACCTCTAATAACAGTTTTTATCATATATCCTTTACGTACAGAAAGCAATAAGTTAAAATTTAAATATATGTCGGCAAAGCCAGTAGTTTTAGCAGCATTGTCGCACATAGCGCGGGCGTATAATCGTTTAACACTTTTAATTAATTGTTAACAAATACTTCACATCGGGCAAACGAAACAAGTAACAGTTCCTAGTTCCTATTATATACATGGACACATACACACATACAAACACACACGCATATATGTGTGTGTGTGTATATATATATCATAATTTATGTTATATAACGCTTCATTAAACTTACATATATCCACGTAAACACCATCTTCAATAATAATTGACATACGCAGTAACAACGCTCCATCCGTATGCGAGGTAATTGGATTGCCGGGACTATATTTAGGTCGAATACACTGACCTTTTGAGGGCACGCTCCCATTTGGTTGTAATATGGACGAGAACCTGAATATTTCGTTTATTGTTAAATGCAAAATGATTTTAAAAACTTTTGAGGTCTATGCCTTAAGTAAATGATCTGTGGCAGACTACGATCTCGAGCCTAGGGGTAAATTTTTTTTATGCCTGAGAATGGGCTAAATGAACTCTTTAAAGCAATTGCTGACTAATGACCTAGAAGGGTACGTCATTATAATCTACATTGTCTTTGTACATATGTGATACCAGGAGAGCTATTGGCTCATTGTTGACTAAGAACTATGGCAGTTTTCAAGTGGTACTGGAGCTTTGCAACGACAGATATTTAAAACATTCTCTGTTTTCATATACTTAATAAGTTAACGCTTGACAACAATCCCAACTGATGGTAAGTGGTGAAGAAGTCTAAGATATCCAACGCACGAACTCACAAAAGTCTATTCACTCTCCTCTTGAATACTCTCACATCAGAAGCATACATCATATCATACATATGCAAGTATTCTTAAAATAAATATGGTGGGCACTGATGAGACCTGATGTCATTGACTCTTGTAGTCAGCAGGATGGTCTTAAGGAAAAATGATTCCTTTAGATAATTAAAAGTTTGAATAATAACAAAAACAGTCGAATAAAGTGAATATATTTTTTTTGTTTTTGAGCGTTAAAATAATGGAATTCCCTCGACTCGAAATCTCGGTGTACGATAAATTGAACTTTCATTCGGTGGAACGAATTTTGTTTACGATGACAGCTGCGAGTACAGTTAGCTAGAAAGCGTTTTACAGAGTAATATGTAGTAGTAGAGTACAGAGACATATGCCTAAATAGATCGAATAACGGCAATGGATGTAGAATAAATATTTTTAATAACTTTTTTTTTCCGCTTACATATGTAACTTTACACTTCTGTTAAGAATAATAACTCAAAGGAGTCGGTGGCAATATTCGTGAAATTTTTACTACGTCATCATAGTCTACTATTAAAGTATACATGAGATTATGCATAGATACTCCTTGCGCATATATTGAAGAGAATTTTCACCATTAGTTATATCTATTAAGTGCCACTTCTGATTAATTTAATTCGTATTGTATAGTATATTATACTTCATTATGTAACCGTTCACAAAATACACCTACTTTCCGAATATCTTATACATATATTGCTAATAATATCCGAGTTAAATAAATGTCTCTAACATACAAACAGATCGATAAACAGACAGACATACAGCCGGACAACTTGCTGAAAATAAGGGTTCCACTTTTTACATTTGACAATACTAAATATTTGAAACAACAGTACAATATTTATAAATTAAATCCCAAATTAACAATGCTCGTGAAGCGTGTGTAAAATAACATGTCCAGACTGTAAGTCGGGCGAGTAAAGTGCACACGTTTCTATAGTCTAACGATATATGCACAGTAATTGGATTGGATTGAATTGGTACCAGACGCGGGAGTTTATTTAGGTCATAGTAGCCGGTTACTGCGATGCTAGTGACGTTTAACGTACGGTTCAGTATTTTCACTAAAACATCAATAGACTTTTATTGGATATAGCAGTTACTTGTCTCGACTACTTTGTGACTTTAAATGAGTTTTTAACAGAAGATAAACAGAAGCAGTATTCATGTCGATGTTGAGACTTTTTATACATATATGGGACAACGCATAACTTTTTACAGAATAGTCCAATTTGGTGTCTGTTAAGGGAGAAATAAAAATATACCCATAAGATTATAACAATTGGTGATATTTGATTGTTCGCACACTAATGTCTGTCATGAGTAACTTTATATTTGTCTTGAGGATTATTTTTTAATGAATAGGATGTATCTGGAAAACAGTGCAATTTAAATTTAATAAGCCTCATGGCTAGAAAAATATGGGATGACGGATTTTTCACATATTGGATTTAAATTTGTTATTGACTTTTATGGAAACTTGGCACTGAGGTACATGTATTTCTGAAAATACTCTTACTTAATGAGAACCTGGAGAAAATTTCATAATAGTGACGGAAGAGTAATAATAATAATAAATATTTATTTCTTTTGCTGTAAAGAAGTACGAATATAACGCCAGCAGCCGCAATAGTAATAACGGAATCGTATCCCGGCTCCGATACGTGACCTGGAAATTAACCGACGCTTCTCCTATTTGTCAGAATAGAAGCAATTAGAATTTCCATACATTTTTTTATTGGAAACAAAATACAATATTTAAGAATATAATGAGAAAAAGCTTTTATTCTTGATCTTCGGATAAAAATTCAGATAATAAAGCTTCGGATTTTATTCTTCCGGCATAACTGAAGAGTTTTTGTACGGCACCTGATTATAAGACTAGCGGCCCCTTAACAATTCGTTGGACTTAATTATATATACATAATTATTATTTATTTTGTTTTTTTTGCCTTGATTAAATATCACTAGGTCTACTGAGATTTTATGTAGACTATCATTTGCGCAAACACGTGTTCTTACTACATACAAATTTTCGTTTAGATCGGTCAAGCCGTTTTTGAGTTATCTCGAGACATACAGACAGACAGGCAAATAATTTTTATAATGGTCAATTTGATGTAAGTGGACGGACCATAAAACGAATCATCCACGGATAAACCATTAAGGAATTTTACAAAAAAGTTGAGACAGCGATGATCACCAGGCTTATATAGTTAGTATTAGATTATACATAAGTTGAGATGGTAGTCATTTTGTTACGCATTACTGTCAAAGATATTATAAAGTAAAAATGTTTCCTAATTTCAGAAGCAGGATAGGGTGAAGACGCCAGTCAAGCTTTTTTATTCCAATTAATTCTAACATTCTTTTCCAGAAACAAACATTACATTTACAAATCGCGATCGTACCAAAATATTCTTCTTTAAATATAAACATATATAGCAACTACGAAACTATAACTAAGAAAACAACTAAAATATGACTAATCTTTTAACATGACCTCATTACCGTGTCCTCTTCCCAAAGGTTGTCTGGAAGATATATAAGTTTTTAGCTATATGTTTGTCTGTTACTTTTAACAAACTGCATTTTTTCTTACTATTAGTTTTAAAATACCTACCTATATTATTTCCAAATATATTCCACCATTTGGTTAGTGTAGTACTTCGACTCCAAGAATCACTCTTCGTTCCGACTTGATATACACATATTGAAATTGAAGTAAGTATATTTCATCAAAATAAAGAAGAAATCTATGTTACTTAAGGACACTGTAGCTTTTCACACGTTTTTTATATTTCAATGCACCCACTAGGTAGTAACATTTTCCTTATTTATAAGTACAATATAAGCACAACCTAAGAAACTTTCTGCTATTGTACAGTCCATGGAGAGTCTAAGCACCTTAAGCATACAGGTTATGCGAAGTGAGACTGGTTACTGAAACGTAATAGCATTTGGGGAAGAGCATCGACGTTCAAATAATTGCAAAATAATTCATTATAATATTATTTATGTCCTATGAAGTTTCAAACAATGAAGGTTAGCTAATTGTAAAATAATTCAGTAGTTAAGTAATTCGTGTAAAATATATTTTGTAAAAATCCTGGGTGTGACGTAATGTCTAGACAGTATCAGTTTTTTTTCCGACATCAAAGACCATGGATTATTGGCAATCTTCACACTGTGGTGTTTGTATAAATTTATATTTGTGTTCTGCTACTGTTTGTGTATCATACACCTTAGTGGCGACTGTAACGCGTAGATACACTAAGGACAACCACATACCAATTTTATAAATGGATCGCTACTCCAGAAAACACAAATGAATGCTTGATACAACTTGCTTCACGTCAGTATCGGCATGTGTAAGGTACCTGTACACCAGGGGAACTGTAAGTAAAATTCTACCACCTTTAAGTAAATGTACTCAATCATTAGCGTCTAATATTAGCCAACAAAGAAATTCATAAAGCATCAATTTATTCCTAGTATTACATAACGGCACCACGCTATTATATTGCTAAAGTCAATCGATCGCTTGTGATTGACACGAATAGTTTAATTGTATTCTACGGGAACTTTTAATCGGATATCCCGAAAAACACGTTAACCTAACCTATGATATGCTATGTTGATGCCTGTTTATGGATGGCATTGAGGAGCTCCTCAATAAATTTGATCGCTTGCGAAACTTGTCTATTCGTTTTCAGTCTATTTTCGGACTCTAAAGCAAGTATCTTAAGTGGCACGCAATTAGAATTTAAGATCTTACATGTCCCCTTTTCTCCCATTCACCTTCGTAAGTAATTTGCCTTTGCTCATCCTCCGTGTGTATCGTGCACGTCACACCTGACCTGTACCTAATATTTTTGGGCACCTACTGGTAGAAACCTTTGTTTAGGAATAAACTGTGCAATTGTGTAAAATTTTGATATATATTTTATTTCCTGTAAATTTATTGCGTGAATAAAATAAATATAAATAAAAAAGGTTAATTATAAGCGACAAAAAAAATTGACTGAATTGAATCGATACTTTGGCTCACAGGTTTTTCCTTTGAATCTTTTTTAAAATATAAAAACATTTGACACTCTATGTTTATACTTTTTTTATTCCTTTTAAAAATTCCAGCGTCCTTTTAGAACCCCTATTAATAGCCGTAAGTCATGGTGTAATTTAATACATGTGTCACTAAGATAATAAAGTTACAAACAAAATAAAAGGAACATAAATTCCGAAAATCATGTAATTTTTAATTTCAGGATACTGACTGTATTACTCGTATTACATAATTCTATGATAATCCAGGTTCAGATAATTCTTATAACTAATACTGATGTTATGTAAACACACACATCCAAGAAATGATAGAGGACCTCTCGAAACAATAACAAGCGTGCCATCTATCAAATAACGGTATATGAAAATAAATATCAATACAGATAACATTTACGAAATTATTTCAACGGGAATGTATAGTTCCATGGAATTGCAAATTATTGATGAGTGGTTATGCAGTATAACCTACAGTCGATATTCACGTATCATATTGATTATATCGTAATCGCTGCATATTGCATCGCCGAATTTCAATATTGCGATAAATACTCCATATGTGTAGATAGGCACGCTTATTAATGTAGTACGTTTGTGACAGCCGATGGACGCTTTATTGAGGTCAGCCTTATCGTTGTGTTTAACGATAATATAACGTTCATATAGACTCATTGATTACTTAGTGGTTACGGTGAATAATAAAAACTATGAAAATGCGAAGTCAAAGAAATATTGCTCAGATTTCATCTGCAGTGAGTAATTAAGTTGTATATTGAGACAATAGATAACAGTCTCAGTAGACAAAAAAATAAGAATTCATTTTTAAGTACTCATTAATTTATCTATTCATTTATTCATTGTTTCAATTATTCACTGCTGGGTAAGAGTCCCCTTTCAAAGGATAAAGTCGGCACGCTCGTAACAAAATTTTTATTTTAAGAACATTATCGGAAACAGGCTCTAAAATTTGTCGCCGGTTTTTCGGTAGTGGTTTTTGAAGTAGTTGAAAGTAGAAACTAAGTTAACTTTTCCTGCTCGTGTTGCATCCTGCTGAAAAGGCTATGATAAGGCTATGGCGAACGGTTCTTCCTGTTGAATGTCATTGGGCTCTGACCATCTTGTTTAATCTTAACTAAGTTTGTACATGGTGGTATCTATCCTTCTAGAATTTATCGTGAAATATTTCTTACTTGTTTTGATTGCAATGTCGAAGAGACAGTAATAAGCGAGTGCACTATTTCTATCTTGAGTTAAAGTGATTTCTGTATGAACGGGTTGAGATGAACCTTTCTCGCATGCACCTTTCTTATGAAGTTGTGGGTACACTTTATAACACTCTTGTTTTGCCTTTGTTCGCAATGTTTACGATGTTTTTCAACAAATATTTGGAATAATTGTGTCTATTTAAATGTGTCGTAGATTTTGTTTGCACTGGAATAGTTAGTAATTTTCAGCTACCCCCTTATTCCTATGCTATAATGTAGGAGTTGCGTCAGTTAATCCGTCAATCATTAGCTGATTTATATAAAAACAACTTACGAGTTAAGTGTTAGCGTGCGTGTGCGTGTGAGTGTGCATGTGCATATGCGTGTGCATGTGTATGTGTATGCGCGCGCGCGTGGTGTGGCGTGTGTGGGTGTGTTTTGATGTAATAGTATACCAGGTTATTTAAATAATGTAAAGAAATACTTTATAATCTTTCTATACTGCATTTATTATTTAGAACAGGATGCAGATGGTTCCAAATATGTGCAGCAGGAAATTTGTAACATCTCCTATGCCTTGCTGTGTGATATTTTTGCACTGTTTACAGATTTTTTACATTCAGACGGCGATTTCTTAAGCTACAGTCCCTGACGCCATGGAGCTTTTCGTAAAGATACCGGTTTGTTCTTCTATATTACTCTGTGAACAGTGTAAGCGTAATGGAGTTTCGTTTTAGCGCCTTTTTATATTATAACAAGCTTTTTATTTTAAATGCGTGTATAGTATGTAATTTTCCATGCTCATCCTAAATTATCATTTCCAAACGCTGTTAGTTGTTTTTGTTAACAGCCGACAAACGAGCAGACGAGCCACCTGATGGTAAGTGGTCACTGTCGCCCATGGACATCAGCAAGACCAAAGGTATAATAATAAAAGTAATTATATGAATGACTTAATAATAATACTGATATTATAATCTTTATGCGAAGCCCTACCATCAAGGAGGCAGGCACCCAGTTTCGGAAACCTATCTAGACATCTACGTTAAGCAATTCTACGAAATAATTTATTGAGCTAAGGATTTACGTAATCAGCTTTCAGTGTTGATTATTCTGAAGCAAAAATAATGTCGCACGTGTTTTTGGTTCTAATTGCCCTGTTATGACGTATCGTAAATTGCTCGCGTCTACGACTCCACGGCCGACAGCGCTGGCCGCACCTGAAAACTTAATTTATTTGAAAGGTTTCGTTACAAAATCTGATTAACTTGATCTGAATTGAGCTTTTACTTATCCTGATTTTTCCTTAAATATATCTACAGAGAATAAAGTTGGATGTTCATGGTAGCAATAACTGATTAGTGGTCTTGCGCTTTGGGGAAGCTGGTTTTGATTCTAAAATTTAATCGAGTATTTAACCATGCGGTTGAATTTAATATCTCACATTTTACCATGCAAAATAAATTCTCCTCCTATAATCCTATAATTTACTAGGTGCAAGACAGATTGGCTTTGAATCAAAAATATAGATACATCCATCCATCCATCCATCCAAGAATGGCTTGTAAATAAGTTTTTGACTCAAATAAATTAATACTGATGATGTAACTAAAAAAAAAAGTAATGGTTTCTCTCATGGTATGTAGAGAGGTGAATGCCCGTTTTTTCGGTTGCCCTATAAATAGAATTCAGTATATTACTAACAACCCTTAGACGACCTGCAGACGCTGCCAAACTAAACACTTACAAGATTGGTGACTGAATGTGACCTTATTGGAAGAGAATGTTAATCGGTTGTAAAAATAAAATTATGTTGATATGTAATTTTTTTTTTTACATATAATTTTACGAATTGGTTTAACAGTTACCAGATTCGTGATGATTTTGAGCTGCAATTTACTTATACGAAATCCAGTAATTTTATATTTTAATCCTTTCTTAGTACAAAAAAAAATTGTCAGTCCATCTGTCTCCCAAAGAAACATTTCAAAAACAAATGCCTTTTTCACATAAATAAATGAGCGCTATAGGATTTCATGCTTGACTCGATGTGCATTGTGCACATTTATTTTATTACGGGTACTTATAATATTGTAAATCTGATATTGATATTGAGCGTCAATATTTCGACTCAGTTGCAGCATAAAATATACGTTTGGTGAGTAATAAACAGTATTGTTTTGCAATACCGTTGTTTAGAACGTTTTGCCGATTTTCAGCGCGGAAAATCTGCATTGAAGCAAGTTCGTTTCAGGCGAGCCGGCGTCGCTCGTAAATTACTTCGGTCGGAATGAGCATCGACGGGGCGGCCGCCCCCACTCATATTACGTGATCGAGTGGGAAATTGTTTAAACGAGAGAAATTCTTTATTCATTAAAACAATTTAGTGTAATATTATTTATCGTTTGGATTTAAAACAACAGTATTGTTGTACTGATAGGTATGTAAAATATGTCTTGTGATGTAAGCGGGTATGTTTGTATTGTATGAGTGAAAGCGAGTCCGCGGTATTTTTAATAATTATTTTGAATTTAACCTCGTTTACTCATTTGATTTTTTACTTTATTAGGTATCTCGCCTCTCCAAAACTTAGAAAGGTAAAAGCCAGAGCCAGATAGGAAACAAACGCGCTCGAAAACTATTTATTACTTTATCTCTTAAAAATGATAAAGATAAAGCAGTATCAATCGGGATTGTTCGCGGGCACTTTTGTTTAATTAAAAATAATGTCTCAGGCAGTGTTTCCTCGACAATAACCGACCGGGGCGAGATAGCTTGTTATATAAATTTCTGCCGAGTCCTGGGGGACGGAACGGGAGAATAAGGCGAGGAAGTTGTGGCGGTAGTGTGAGTATATTATACCCATTTTCTGGGTCGTCCTTCCTACAAATACGTTTTATGCGGAAGCTAGTCTGGCTTTCTCTGTTTATTCGAAAAACTGCCTTAACGACTCCACCTAAGACCCGATTTAGCTCATAGCGGCGACCGTCCCGGTAAAAGGTACTTATTTGATTAGGGTGTCAGCCGTATCACCGCGAGAGTGTGAGCGCTCTTCCCGAGGTTTTGGATCAAATTTGCGTATTTCGATTTTTTGTGCACCGCACCCCTTGTTTTGGAGTTGAGGGCAAATTGATACAAGGGTTTTTCAAACAAATAAAAAAACAATACTAAAAGAGGACCTAATTATATAAATAAACCGTCGCACGTGCGTGTGATTATTGCTCAAGCCGATATGTAAGACCAAAAAGACCGATATATATTCAATGACCAATGTTATATGCGAAAAAATAAACTAAACTTAATATTCAATAGAGATGCATCTTTTGCAGATAGATTTAAATAAATCAGTAAAAAATCCATGTAATATTTCATTCATATGCTTGGTACGAAGTCACGACCGTATGGGAATGCCCTGTACGAGTAAAGGGCGACAGAGTATTGCGAGTGAAACATTTGGCTGCATATCCAAACTAAGCGTCTGGTCAATATGAAATGTAAAAAAAGTGAAAAAAGGTTACCGAAATGAACGGTCGATCGATCTCCGGTGACGCGCTCCAGGATTTTCCATTGGGAAATGAATTAGCTGAGAGCTGAAGCGGCGAATTTACATTTTTATTGACAAGCGATCTATTTTCGAAGCAGATGACAATTCAGATACGAAATGTGTACGGTTGGGGAAAGAAAATGGAGTTACAAAATATTGTTAAGCATTATCTTCTCGTACAAGCGTTGGTACGTTTTTTTATTGTAAATTTCAGAGTGAATTGACGGATTGAGTTAATGTTCATTATAGTCGGCAATATATATCAGAAAGCTGGGCAAGTTAGCCGTCTAACTGAAAGAAAATACATCCTCACTTTAAAGCACCCTATTACTGCGTAACAACATTTCTCAGATTCCATATTGTTTTACACCTCGCAGTGCGCAACAATAACGACACTGCGAAAACCTATATTTAATAACAAGATACGTCATCACATCCAAACCACAACGCAAAAGTAATGCGCATAAATGTCACCAGCACCGATACGCCACCTCATCTACAAATTGAGCCAAAAACGAGGAGTAATTATTTAAACCGTCATATAAATTACGGCTCAAACTTTTCACGCTGGCACCTGCGTATGTGTGCGTGAACCACCCTGTAAACACGTGGATGGGCGAGCCTGAGTGGGTATCTCACCGTAGACTGAAAATGGTTTCATCATTTTATTCCTCCATCCTTTTTCAGCACTGTGGAACTTATACAACGAACGTAACAGTGTATAAACCATTTCAGACTATTTTAGGGACGTACAAACATTTAAATCACATGTTAAAATTAAATTCATAAGTGCATAACACTTAAAAATATAGTACATATATATAATATACAGTATAACGACAAATTATATATGAAACTGCAAAACGTTTTATGTACAATTTACAGTTATTATGTAAAAGATATAAAAATTTCAAGTTCAAGACTATTTCTATCATTTTCCTTTTTGATATTTGAACTCATGTCAGTCACGATAATTAATTGTCAACGTAATTAAACATTGCTTAACTTTGATGTATTTCTCATTGTGTACTGTGTATTTCAAATTCAAATTATAAGTAATTTTCCAACACCAGTTTGACGATACAGTCGATGACAAACATGATTGTTACGTCACGGCAAGATTTTCTCCAACTTGTCCGTATATTGTACGGGGTAAGTATCAACTTGAAACATATTTAGCTTTGTTCCCTTCACTACGGTTAATCTGTCCCGTTTCCTCCCGTGTCAAGTGCAGATAGACTTTTTGGGTCGGGCGCGGAGTGGGTGGCGGGGGGCCTCGTCGGGGTGAGGACCCACCTCCCTTCCTGATGATGAAATATTGTACACGTGGTCTGATTTTGAATGACAACGTTTTCCTCGGCCGCGCGGGAGCATCCACTTTCGTCCCGACGTTTTATGGCGAATTGAGGATTTGCTCTTTGTAATGATCTTCCTTTACAATGTATCCTTTGCCACATGTTGTAATTGGATGACAACTTAAGTATGCAATTATTTTTTAACAACTTATGCAATCGATATATTCCCTTTTCTACCAGTTCAATATTCAGTAGGGATGTTATGGATATGAAATATCGGATCTGGATACGGATATATGAATAATATTTTGAGTACATGAATGATAAGGATGCCTGGACAAAATTAGTGTCGAAACTAGTTCCGCACAGGTTTAAACTTTTGTAATTACCATGTGTTGTTTAAAAGATGTGCTGAGGAGTTTTGTTTCGCAGTTTCTTCTCCTCATTGTTAAAGCACTTTTTCGATACGGTGGTAGAAGCAAAAAAATGACGTACATAAGTGTATTTACTGATTACCTATATGATAAAATGATTTTGAATTTGAATTTTACCGGTTACGGTGACGGTTACAGATATGAAATTATTTCAGATTATCCGATTGTTTCGGATGATTCCGGTAACGGATATTAGATTATTTCGGATCTTAAAAAATACATTATATATTTTACAAGGTAACAATTTGATTTTCTTTCTAGGTATTATTAATTTGGTATCGTAATCATAGAAAGAAAACCTAAAAATTAAATAATAAAATATTAAGTGCATTGGTTCAGACAACGAAAACCTGTCATAACGTGTATAATTTAGACTCTGTCCTTATCGGAAATTTTTCGAAACTTTTTACGGTTACGTTTACAGTTTCGGATATATTTTTATTTCGGATATCAGATAGTTTCGGTTACAGTCACGGAGCTCCATAACATCCCTGTTTTTCATAGCGAAATTCATGTTGTACGTTTTATAGTACGCTGTTACATTTCATCGGATAGCGTATAAGGATGGATCCCAAAGGTCAAATGGCTAGTGGCCTTGGCCGGTATGTTTATTAATTCTTAGCCAATACAGACCCACCCAAACAGCCGCGCGCCGTGCCTTCGACGAATGCTAAGCAATATATAACGTTTAAAGCCTCTTTTTGACCTGAATTAAGTCAAATTAAATCAGTTAAATTGTTCATTATATTATATATCTTTAGTAACTTTAGCGGGAATCAGCTAATAATGAGATTTGGATAGTCTAACAACAAAGCGTAGTTGATGTAATATAAGATAATTGGAGATCGAGACCGTTTACCTAATTTATGTTTCACCGTCGATCTCCAACAATTTAATCTCCTTTGAGTGTATCGACGGAGAAGGTCCTACTATTTATTCCTGCTTCTTATTTTCACCTTGCGAGCTCTAAATAACAAGATTTGCGAAATTGATTTTCAACCTAAGGTACGTTGCGTTGGGTCGACATTTGTTCGATAAGGAATGATCGGTCGTCGGACAAGTCGGTGGATCAGTCGATTGATTAATTCGTCCCTTACCTCAAGAGGAGATTTATTGGTTCCGCTGTACGCAAAACTGCGGGTTGGTAAAAAATCTCTATCGAAAATTGAATAGAAAAGCCATTTCGAAGGCCTCTGCGAACGAATCTGTTGATACGGTTCGCATTGGCTTTCACGGCTATCTTCATTTTATTTGCCGGAGCAGATTAAGGTGCGAACTCTTCGATTCTCTTTCATCATTTTTTGAATGCAGACTAGAGTTACGTGTGACAAGATTTTTCCACCAAAAAATAATATTGAAAAGGCAACTGCCTAAGGTGACTGTATAAATTTATGAATGAAGAAACGTATTCTTGTTCAGACATCATTGATATTGTTTATTTTTGTCCTTTTGACGTCTGCTTACTATGATAAACATATTATATGTAGGTATATCTTTATCTCATTTTTAGAATCTTCGCCGCCACCAATAGTGATACAAAATTTCTACTGAATTGGATGAAAGATGCCCGAATGCATAGATTTTTTTATTAAACTCGTAATTATTAATTTATGTTAGTTAATTGAAAAAAAAAACTTACACAAGAAAACCTACGTTTACGAATAGATACTCTGTAAAATAATGATTATTTCATTTATCGTGAACATTTACATATATTAAAGTCCACACAATCCGTAGCAGTGTCAACACACAACGTAGTATCAGTGTATAAATAAATAATTTGGTCATTATTTGTACAGAACGAAGTTTACACTACCAGTCTGAAAATAAAAAAACAAAATTTCGCTATCTTATATAAGGTAATTCTAAATGGAAACCAACATTACTTCTATGTTTTCCTTGAACAAAAGCAAGTTATGACGTAGATAGTAGTCATGCAATTTCATATTTAACATTTCATGGAGCCGTAAGGGCCGCGACCTTACCTCGTGCCTCGCTCAAGGACTAAACTGTCGTCAGTATTGTCATATAGCTCAGTTTACGTACATTGAACTAATTGAAAAATATTATGTAATATAAATTATGTAATGTATAGTTTCTTTCGTCTAATTATTTTATAGGTAGTAATCCATACACATAAATCATACGTAACATATACGTAATTCTAATCGACGACGATCACAAATGGATCGCTAATCCAAGACTTTTTTTGCCAATAACTGATAACGAAACAAACAAGTCACCTGATGATACAAATAAGTGGTTTCCGCTACCCATGGACATCTCTAACATCAAAAGCAATACCGACTCGTTGTCAGTAAAAGAAAAGGTAAAAAAAGTACTTTTTGAAGAGGTGATTGATTTAAGAAATAGCTAGTGAGCCAGCCAGTAGATAGCCAAATAGGTAAAGAACCATCATGTAACCAAACCCAGCGATCTAACATAGGAGAGATGAAATGCCATTGCGGTGTCCGGTAATCAGTAGGGTGAAGGAAAGCAAAGGAGGCTGGCTTAATATTTGTAAGGGTTGGTAGGATTCAATCCGCTTCTTATCAAATAGAGGATTATATCTGTATGAACCAATTTGCTTGACAGGAAAATTAGCTCTATAAATTTTCTCTTAGGCATAAAGCGCCTATTTTCTATGATTTAGTTTTAAAAGACAAAATCTGGTTAATTCTGTATTGGACGTGTGTTGTATAGGGTTCATCAGAAACTTATTCAGGAGTATTTTCTGTTTTCTGTGGGAATTTTATTGATTGTCCTATATTATAACTTATATTAAAATTTACGTTCATTTTTCAAAATTTTAGGTTTAATTGTTTCAGAGATTAGGTAACATTGAGACATAAATATTTGTAATTCGTGTATTTTAAAATTCGAAAATAATGTCTATGGACTTGACAAATTATTTTTACTTTCTAATTTATCTAACTTTTAAAATTAACTCACACTGTTAGATTACGATAACTTCTCTCATTAAATAAACAAATTGTACGAATTTTAACAATGCTGAAAGTCCATTAAATATTTTGACTTATATTCAGACGTATAGAACCCTGAAATCGTAACCAATAGTGGACAGTTCCATTAAATATTAAAACTACAACATGTTCTTCGTATCCGTAGGCGGACAATTCAGTCTAAAGCACCGTTAGGCGAGAATGTCTACATTTTGTGTATAAATAACCTTTGACGTAGTCTTACCTACGCCAGTGCCAGTACGTATGTCCACGGACGGATGAAGGAGATCGAAAATAAAAACTCCCCACGGGTGGAGGGGTTTAATCCCCAAACATATTAAGGGAATGTTGGTAGGTCGAGAACGAATATCTCGATTCTGTTACGAAAATCTACAACAAATTTTTATTGTGGCAATTTGTTTTAAGGATATTGTTTATCATTGTACTAACACGAATAATGTGATAAAGTCCTATTTGCATAAGAAATTAGTATATTCATTTATAACATCAAAAACCAATCGGTAGCATTTTTCTCTATTCTGTTTTGAGTTTCATGAAACTTTGAACGAAATAATTTGCTTATAAGAACGGTTTAACTAATTATATAACAACGATCTATTACTATCAAATGCTATGTTTCTTAAATTGGAGAAGGTACCCCTAGGTTTTATTGAATTACTTCTAGCAGCGGTTGAAGTGCCGGCCGGGCGAAATTATACCTACAACCGTTCAATTCAACAGCCTTATTTTTTAAGAGCATTAGCAATAAGTCATGTTAAGACAATATATTAAGTCGACTTCTAAGGTAACTCTCTAAATGAGGTTATACTGTGGCAATATTCTATTTTTATCTGGGGTTTTTGCTAACATTGCATACGTTAGACGTCAAACAAGGCATATAAACATTATATTTATATAACTATTTTCTACTACGAGTTTCAGTATCTCCGTAAACAGTAGGTACATGGACATGACACAAGGACCTTGCGGTTTTTATAGAGTAAAGAATAAAAAAAAAATCTCTCCATAAAAATGCCTATGAAAATAAAAAATTGGCAAAAATCGTCATTTGTTTTTTGAACATTTAGGATGGATAAGAAACCACTATTCTTGTTATCGATTAAAACAAGAAAATGTTAAAAATAACATTATTAATCTAAAAACCAGTTAAGTATTTTTACCTTAGCAATTTAGTACAATTTTATAAATACTAAAGAAGGCAGTATAAATATTTTCAATTAATTGCAACCATAACACTAGTTTTGGAGTGGGCAAAGTTGTCAACTCTGTTCAGCAAGTTTGGAAATCATTATCTCAAATACCTTACAATTGAAAGATTTTAAAGTGGCATAGATATAATCTTAGTACCAATGATTGCTTTAATATTGAAAGAACTTATCTGTAAGATCTTCTACGCTGACCTGGGTAAATATCATAAGGACGATTTTGGCACGATTTTACACTAATGCAATTTTAAAATGTATCTCCCGAGTAACCGAAAAAAAATAACAATGTAACTAGCATTTAAAGTTACCAAATATATTACCAAATTTACCTAAAAAAAAATTGGTTTAAAGTTAGGAGCTGCATTGCAAAAATATTTTACGCACTTTACGCACAACTCATAGTTGTCCTAACTAACGCTTATTCAAGTTATTCCTCTTTTATAATGTAACAGGGTGAAAACTGTAGTCCAACAAGCTGACAAGCGGGTGAACAGATATAATCATGCATAATTTTGGTTCACTGAAGCATCCGATAGTTAATTTTTAAATCGTATATTACTTAAATAAAATTAAAGTGCATGCAGAATTCGAACTGGTCCCACCGTGCGGTAGAGAACATCAGATTAATATACTATAACTGTTATACCACTAATTGTCTGGTATTACTGATTAACAACTATTTATTTTACTAATTAATTTGTCCAGTCTGCTTCACAATCATCTGTGAAAAATTGTTGCATTTAATCATTGTTTCTTCACAGCTGACCTCTAGTTCAAGTTGTTGCAGAAGTAGTTGACGTCACTAACCCACCATTATAAAAGTAGGAGTCACTTGAACAAATTATAGCTTTAAAGATATAATTAAAGTCATTTTAAAGTGTTACTTATAGTAATTTAACCGAGACTGTACAACAACTTGGTCATGTGGCTAATAGGGCTAGAATGTGGTAAGATAACAATCACTTCGTAATGCCTTTAGAAATAAAATATTCATGTAGATCGATCATTGGCCCAGAAGACAGCGAAATATGGCATTGTTAGAACAGGCGTTGCTTTTCTCACGTACTCAGCCTTTCACTTACATATTACTAAATCTCTGACAGAACTAATTTCTACAAACGCAGTTGTATCAACCGACTTTCGATGTTACCGACTTGTTCAAGACGATGGGGGCATCTGCCCGCGATGAACGATATTTTGGCTACCGATTTTTTTATTATTATTAATTATCTTTTGAACTAACACTACGATACTGCAACCGAAAACCGTTACGTTTATTTCACAATACATTCTATACCTAATTTTCTTCCGTTACAAAGGAGTCAGAATTTTAGATTTGGACAATATTTTTTATATTAAACGCACAGGGTCACCGGGTGGGATTATTTCTCTGAGCTTTATGGATATATTTGATGATTTGATTCTGCCCATCGTATTTGATATTTTAGGGCTTATTATTAGCTTATGCAAGTCTAATACTTTTGTTTATGTATTTGATAATTTAGTAAGCTTCTATTCTGTCTATGATCATATTGTAATTAATTGTGAGACAGATTAATTTTTAAAAATCAATCATAGAAATATTTTCAGAATATTTCGGTTAGTAAATCAGATAATAAGCGAGTTTATTTTAAAATAATTTTCGTTCACTACTCACCTACAGGATGTTGGACATGGCCTTTATACTATGATCTTTAACGACTAACGGCTCTCGAGAGGTCGAGTAGTTTTTCAAAGACATTCGAATTATTGTTGTTGTCCATGCATGGAAGTCATTTGTATGTATCTAGATTGGAGGTCGTCACAGTGTTCTAGAGAGTTCCGCGTTATTTCGAGAGGCAATTGAAATAATCCGTGCACTTTCGACCGTAATTAGTTCTACCAGATTTTATCCGTGGCTAAAAGTTGTACTGCTTCTATATTATATTTACGATTAGTTTTATTTACTCATTCTTTTATGACGTTTATTGAGGTATGATGACAGTTACTGGAGGAGTACATGTTTTTAGCGTAGTTTCAATTAGTAAGTAATGTTTATGGTGTTGAAAAACGGGACAGGTGAAGACTAGAACACAAAAAGGTATATATATATACCTATACGTGTGTTTTTCATGTTCTTTTAATTCGTTCCATATATTTGTTTAAATGTTTTACTGAACAAGTATATTTTTTTTACTATTTATAGATTAAAAAAAATAATATTAATAGTGGCGTATAAAAATTTTGTGTCCAAAAAATAACACAAAAAAAGTTTTTTTTCGAAAACTGCTCACACTTCAAAAGAAATTAAGAGTATAAGTAAGTAATGTAAGATATTAATAATTTTAATGATATTTTTGGAAAAAGAAATAATGAAATAAAGATAATAATTTAATAATAATATTTGGTAATGATACCAAACAAGTAAATTAGGTGATATATTTTTTGTTTAGCCTTTTAAAGAGAAGTCCCTGTTAGAATTATTGTTTAAAATTTGACAATCATGTTGTAGATTCATCGCCTTAATTTACAAATAATTTAAATTAAATACTTCCAAAGAGGCTTTACTGAAAGGTCTCATACCTTTCCCGTTATGTAGGAATTCCCGAATTAAATTGGTGATTTAAATCTGTACAGAAAAAAATACATATTTGGATATATTACACCCAATAACTCATAACTCCAAGGTCAAAGTTTTCATTGAGAACAATATGTCGCCTAATGCAATATTAAGAAAGAAATAATTTAGTGTGAAATTAAGCATTTTTCAGTGTTTATAATTTGTGACCGCTTCGGACGTATAAACTTTACTCGAATCAACGCACTTACCTGATGCGAGTGGCTCGACGTAACAAATGATCGTTTTTATTTCGCCTGCGCCCGCGCACCGGATACGCGGTGGTTCCTGTGAGAATGTCGAACCCGATTTTTTTACCCTCCAAAAAGCGGATGTCCTTCGGTCGACCGGTTATGAAAGGTGTCGAACATATGTCTGAGTTTAACCGATTACGTTAACAATTGACGCTTAAATCAATTGGATATTAATAACCAGTAGATAAACTTGATTTCTTTTTTTAGCGATCTCTAATCATGAAAATAACTAATTTTAATACAACAAAGGGTAAATAACCGATCATCCTGGTTTGGCCGTGATTACAGTACTTGCTATTTCATAGAAATAATGACATAAAATAACACAATCGAGAGTACCAGCATTATATTGAAAGGGACATGGGAACATTTCTGAATTTATTATAATGGCACAAGTTATATTTTGTCACAAGTGTTATGATAAAGTACGTAAACTCTGTTATAATTCATTGTTTGTATAGGAACATATTTAAATAGTTGATTTAATTTGACACTTAATAACGTATATCGATTATAACAAAGTATAATCCGTCTAGTGCTCGATACAGCAGTTCTAATTAATTGCGAGTCACCGAATAACTATCACACTAGCATGCCGCTGCAAATGATGCAGTTTAGCTTTATAATTTTGTTCTACACCTGTCGTATTAAAATCACCTGCCGACGAATTGCTTAAGACGAGAAGTGCGTATTCTTGCGGGTGAGCGTTTCCACTGTGCCACACCGACACGACGACGTGTCTGAGTTAGTGGAGTATGAGTACCAATATTGTGTTGTTTTAAACTGTAACGGGTACTCACGATTATTGCGTTTTCTATGGATTAAGTTGCATAGCATGGTGATCTCGGCTGAATGTCAGCACATTCCACGTTTAGTAAAAGAGGCCATTGAGATCAAGAAACACGCCATTAAATTTAATGGAAAAGAAAGGTTTAAATTAGTTCACATGTGAATTCCAATGGCTACATTCTGCAAGGTGATTAAACTGTCAGATTCAGTATGTGAAGATGGCGTTAGTGTCGTGTGTTGTGATATGGTTCCTAAGACCCAAAACGAAGTAAACGTAAAGTTGTTAGGGCAATTTGTCATTAGTGCCTGTCAAGTGTCAACTGTTAATAGTTTCTCCTCACCGCCTTAGTATACCCGTGACAATGATCTATGTAATTAGGTTGAAATATCGGTAACCACAAAAACACAATAATCGGGAGTACCCTTGATAGTTAAAATTTATAATGTCCACGATGACATAAGTTTAAAATCATAATAGATAATTCTTATTTTATTATTATTTCTTTGAGGTACTAATATTTTACGGAATCAATTTTTCTGTGACTTATCTTTCGTTATTAAAAAAACTACTTATTTCGTAATATTTAATTGAAAACATTTTGATAAAACATTAACTGAGCCTAAGTGGTTATCGTGATCTATGAAAACAAGACTATCCCATCTAAGCTTGGTCTGAACTCAGTTGGAACACCTCGGTTATCAACATCGGTGCTCCAATATACATCTTAAAGCAATACAGATTTGTTTGAAACAATTCACTATACAGTAGTAATAATAAGTAGTACCGAGTACCAAGTAGTATTGGTATATGGCAGTGGTTCAGCCCATAGCGAAACTTACGAATTTCTAACATTGCCTTAAGCTGTGTACAAGTTTAAATTTCTTTTTGTATATTAAATATATTGTTAAAGTATGAAGAAACTTTTGAACGAACACAATCAAATATTTGTTTTGTCGGGATATTCAAATCTTCAAACTTAGTGTTACATCCAATCAGGTAGACGTCCACCGATAAAAATCAATACCGTCTAGTTTTTTAATTCCAAGACCTTATACGAGATATCGTATAGTGCATGATAATACCGCAATGGAAACAGTGTTTCATTGAGTGACATGCCAGTTAATTTATTACCTATTATAATTATTTTCACTATCTGCAGATGCATTAAAATTTATCCTTTGCCGCTTAGTTTACACTATTTCAATTTTATTTTCAAACAAAACAAAATATTATTTTAACGATCGAGTTTAACGAGTAGATTGATATCGAATAATATTCTTAATTAAAAAAAGTTTGTGGGTTCAGCTTTGAAGAAAGCTATTTTAAGAAACTCCGATACATGCAAAAGCTGTACTCGACAGAGACATTGACTTTTTCCTTTGAACCTAAAGAAAATTATAATACGAAGTACTACTTTCAGTTATATGTCATTTACGTCAACTTGGTTTATGGTTGCACTGAAGCAACTGACAGGAACACGAATAGAGCATCAAACATCTTTAATTACTTCAGGTTGGTTACTTACTAACTTACATTTTTTTTTTCTAATTACATTACATTTGTCACTCGAGGAAAAAAATCACAAGGAGACATGCGTGCTTGAAAGTTTTGCATAATGTTCTCAAAGGTGAGTGAAATCCGCCAATATGCACTGCGCCAGTGTGATAGTATTAGCCACCCTGTTTGCGGGAGACTCGAGGCTAGTAAGGCAATCAATAATATACAGGTAGTCATGGCAAAATTTAACGCTTGCAATTGCTCTGCCACAATGTCATTGCTTGACACGATAAATTTCGCAGTTTAATTTTAAAAACCTTTAAACTTAAATCTTAACTTCGTTTGATCTAGTTATAACTATATCAATATATAAACATAAGAAGTCCTGACAAGGTTCCGCTCAACGTTCGCAAAAACGTATCGAAAGTAATGAAAGATAAAACTATCGAATTTAGCACATCCCTCCCTAATCAACACTTTCAAATAAAACAAAATACACTTCTAGGCTGAAATAGTAGCCATAACGAAATATTACAGCTACAAATGAAGTTCTAATATAAACATTGTTTATGTGCAAGCTACCTGGGTTAAAATTAGAAGTGTGCCGGTTAAAAATAGTTGCTCGGTAAAAAGGTGGGTGCAGTCGCCACGTCGCCTGGTAGACAAAAGGTGTTCGGGCCACGTGCGTGCATCTAGGACAGTGTTTCTCAAAGTAGCAACAACGCACCCTTATTGTCACTGGAGTCCTTCAGCAGGCTAAAAGTAGTTGCACAACATTAAAGCCGTCTAAAAGGCTGATTAAAATACTAGAAATAACATTTCCTGATAGTTAAATTCAGATTTAATTTGTCTTATTTTTAAAGTCACCGCGTGTCGATGTTCCAACCATTAGCATTTGTATGTGATTGTAATATATCGTACATATTTATTTTATTTTATTTAAACCAATATTTTTGCCTATAATATTTGTACAATTTATTAATAACTAATAGAATAATGATTTGAGAACCACTGGTCTGGGCAGATGTCGCATGCTTGCTCCAAACTGGGGTCTGATCTTTGTACCATGATATTATGTCGTATGCTAGGTATTTATTTTGAGCGAAAATGTGTGTATTAACATAAGTTCAATCAACTCCTGAAGAATCATTACAAGACAACTGTTTTAATTGTAGTCACTCTTGAGATTCTATGCTGATATTATAAAGACAGAGTGCGGATTATGAGCGTTTGTGTATTATATGCGGAAGTAACCTCCGGAACCACAGCTTCTATATGAAAAATTCTTTTACCATTTTATAGGTGCATTATTGTAGATGGACATAAGCTACATAATATTTTTTAATGCAAATGAAGTCGAGGCGAGCTGCTAGTAACGTATTAAAAAAAATATATATTATTTACTTTTGTCTATGCAAAGTTTCGATCAAAAATAGTTAAAATTGATAAAATAAACGGTTATTAGATAACCCTCCTAAGCACTAAGACTTTCTTAAGTTTTCGCTTACATTGACACTATATCCAAGGAAGCTGGTTTTATTATATTACTAGCTCTGTCCGCGACTTCGTCCGCGTGAAATTTAACAAAAAAAGTTATTTAGTAGAAATAAAAGTGACCTAAGTTACTTCTTATTGCATTAGCTACTTGCCAGTGGAAGTCCCGTCAAAATCGGTCGAGCCGTTTCCGAGATTAGCCGGATCAAACGGACAGACAGACAGACAGACAAAAATTGTAAAATAGGTTATTTTGGTATATGTACCGTATATACATTTATATGCATGTAGTAAAAAGCGGTTATTTTAATATTACAAACAGACACTCCAATTCTATTTATTAGTATACATATAGATATGTACTGAATAACGTCGTGTGTTCGTAACATCGCACGATCTGTTCGGCAGGTTAGTGAAAGGTGTACGAACACGTGCTCGCTTAGCAGATGTCTCCGTTACACTGCTCACTGCTGCCCTCTACTTCACATCGAAATAATCGATTGTAATAATCGCTACGAATACAGAATTTCCATAGATGATGCCGGCACGTGCGATATTGTATTGTTTTTGTACATTATTTATACTGTAATTATACAGTTATACAGTTTATTCATTAAATGTAGATGAATAATAATTAAAAATAAATTAATTTATTAAAACGAGTATATAACTAGGCCCCTGCGATGCGGGACTGCCGCCAGGATTGTCTAATAATGGAAACCTGTAACCTTTGCTAAGACAACCCCGTATTCCAGTTGATAGTGACCCTGCCTGCAGGGCGTAAGTCCCCGGGAACGATTTCCGGACGGCGCAGGCATTTATGTGACAGATAAATATTTTCGGGTCATGGTCGTTTGTGGTGTCATATTTGTGTACGTCTATGCCACACGCAACACTTGGATTCCTTGTGGGGGTGTGAGTGTGTGAACGTTTATTGCGTGAACTTTCAAATACATAGACAATATCTTACATTCATATCGTATAAGAATGTACATATATGTCATTAAGTGACAGCAGCATTTTGAAAATAATTTATGTAGGATCATAAATTAAATTTATATAATCTGTGTAGGTTTGGGTGAAGATGTTCTACTACCGCTTGTGTCTTTGCTGTGTGTAACTATTATAATTGTGTTTACATTTGTCTCAAATGAAATTGAATACTCTAAAGTGAAATGTTAAGTTAGAACACGCGAACCAATGCAATGCAAATCTCACAAACTCTACGTGATGTTTTAAAATATAATCAATGAAGGTAGTGATAATTCGAAATAGGATTTAGATAACGACAAAATTATCACCGTGCGCACAAATATTTTAATCATCATACGAATGGTTACTAAATAATGCATCATACCAAATAATGCATATCAAAATATATAACTACTATATGTATATGTATAATTAAGCTCTTGATTTCCAACCCTATAGACAATGTAAATATGTTTTTATATTTAATGGTGATTTTGTATTCCCGAACCGATTTCAACGTAACAAATGCAATTATACTAATATAATCGGAACGAGATAATTTCAAGTGGCGTTTAACGTGAAGTGGCTTACCTCGTCCCATCAGCTGTCGCTCAGTGGAAGAGCATCTTATATCCCTCGTGACTTGACTCGTGGCGCGCTGTGGCGTTCTTCACATACAACCGTCCCACTCTCGCACAATATAGAGCGGAGCGAGAGGCAACGCGTGTGGCGTGGCGTCAGTGTGCGACGAAGCGACTACAAGGCCACATGTTTGCGCGTGTCTCTATTGCTTGATAACTTCGATCGTGTAAGTGTATTTACTATAATACAATTAATATTTATTGACATAGTACTAGGCATATTGTATAATTAATAAATAGTTAATTGCAAAACTGTGTTAATACGTATTTTAAAAATGATACGTATTTTAAGAACGAGAGAACTATTTAATGTTACATTATACTTTGTAATAATTATAGTTAAGTAGTACTACTGTAGTTAAGCTATTATTACTAACTTAGTAGTGTAGTGACACTGGTTGCCGAACGAAAGATCCCGAGTTCGACTCCCGGTTCAATTCGAATTTATATGTTTGTTATCGGATTTTGATTGTTTTTGGTGTGTCAATCGTGTTCCTGAAACTTAGACGCGTGGAATGCATGTGTCGAAGCCCTTATTGAAACATTAGGAAACATTTTAAATTTTTTCAACTTTAACCTAATTATATAATATTTTGCCTGAAGATCTATGACCTTATGACTAAAATTAATTAAACCTGAAATAATATACATGATAATTCTAATAAAATGTTTTTTTGTTTTAAATCAGTCGTTGCATATTGTCGCAATATGTATCTGACAATGTATCAAAGCGCTTCCAAAACCATTATACCTTTTCAAGTTTAGACTAGTTCTTCCTTGTTGAGGTTTAGACTCCTCAAGCTTCGTGTGGTGGATAAAAACGTATCCTACCTGAGTTTCATGAAAGTTACAGTTTTACATTTCATATGTTATTTCAATTTTTTTGCCTTATTAAAAAATAAGGGCTAACATATTCACCAGGGCTGATGATGATGTAAACCTGTACATGTGTGCTGTGTTAAAGATAAGCGATAACACATGATAACATATGAAAAACACCGGAGGAATTGCTTATGTGTGGGAAATTGCTTAATTATAAGAACGTCCAGCCGAATCCCAAGACATTCTATAGAAAATCTGATCGTGTATTCAATTGAATTGTTCTTATTATTACTGTCTACAGGTAATATTGCCATGAGAGACTATCAAGAAGTTATATTAAAATTCGTAAAGATTGTAGAGAAGTATCCAGAGTTATATAACCCAAGCCATGACTCATACAGAACTCGTCGTGCAGAATTGGCCTGGGATAAAATTGCAGAATCTGTAAGGACTGAACTGAATGAACAATGCACAGGTTAGACTGAATTGTAAGCTAACACATGCTATTTATCAAAAGTTTATTTAACCTTAGAATCTTTGTCAAGATATTCAGTTCAATGCAGTTTACATGAAAATTTGATTTTCTTTCAGTTGAAGAAATTAAAACTAAATGGAAAGGGATCAGATCATCCTTTATTCGATTCAAAAACAAACTCACTAAAACTACAGAATCAAATCGTGGCAAAAAGTATTACCTGTACGACTCATTAAGGTTTCTAGAACCCTTTAGCAAACCCAGATCACATCTCAAAGAGTAAGTTTTTCTGATTGTATAGAAATTACAGTTATATCTATATATTTATATATTTCTATCTTGTGCATATTTTAGTTATGTAACTTACTCATTTATGAGTATAAAACTAAACGTTTCGTATACTTTTATATATTTCATATACATATATGCATATTGATAGAGCAATAGCGAAACAAATAATATTACATTATCAATATTATAATTTATTTATATTTCAATATATTCATTTGTACTTGTTTTTACATAGTTACTAGTAAATCTTGAGAATTCATTTTATCATTAATAGTAATAAATATCTGCAAGACATAATTTCCAGTAATGGCTATTTTAAGGGGAAGAAGTACGTTTGAGGAATCTGGAAATAGTGATGATGAAGATAGTACTCGTGATGAACTCGTGCCAGATATTATGGATAGTTGGGAAGTAACAGTGAAATCAGAAATTGAAGAAGAAAATGAAAATATTCTTAGTACAAAAGACGCATTAGACGTTGGTTTCGTAGAGGTACCTCCACCTAATACAGACGTTCCAAATACAGAAATACCCTATAGCAAAGCAAAAAAACGAAAGTATGAAGATATAGGCGACACAAGCGACTGTGAAGACTTGTATTTTTTCAAAAGTATCCTACCAGATATTAAAGATTTCTCGGTTAAGGAGAAACGGAAACTGAAAATGGGAATCCTTAAGATGATCGACGAGATCGAGGATAATCGCGTACAAATGAATCTTGTGCATGAAGTCTCCAGTTCGAAAATTAAACGTCAAGTTTAAATTATTGTTAACTAATAAGGACACATTCCAGAACTTAAATATTTTTATTAATATATAATTATAAATTCTATATTTGTTAATTTCATTTACATCCTAATAATTGCGAATGAAATAATGACTTTAATTTAGTTATTATTTAAATACATGACATACATACATATATGCATGATACATAAAACATATAGGATAATATCAACTTATTAATCTGATACGAATGAAAGTTTAGGAATTTGAATGTTAACTAAATTAAAGCTTTTATTAAAATACAGCTAAATATTTATTTGTATTGTTTGATAAAAAAGTTAACCTCTATTGAAATCTTCAAAACGCTTTTAATTAACATTACAGTTGATTCGTAAATCTGTTACCGCCTACCTTATTACAGGTTTAAGAGTCTGGAGACTTAGGGTATCTATTTTATGCACAATATCACGATAATTAACAATTTTCGAGGCTTTAGTGCGTATACCCGTGGCTTCCATATTTTTCGATTTCGAGAATGGGACGAGGTAGGAAAGGGGGGGAACATGTCGGAAGGTAGCGCCCCCAATCGAATTGGTTCATTATTTTAGGTTTTAAATGTACATTTTATTTCACGTTGCATAAACAACAGTTAATTTAATTACAGTTTAGTTACAATTTTATTATTATTATGGATGATATGTCCTAGCCGACAGTAAACTACGGTGCCAAGATCTCATATTTTGATGTAGTTCCTACAGGTCTATTATATAAATAATCAAATTCTAACTGATCGTTTTCGCATGAAGGATATATGAGAAAAACTAATAACGCAATGGAAGCCAAAACAATAGTTGTTAGAATTTTGTCTGTTTGTCTGTGCGTTCGCGCTAATTTTAGAAATGGTTTAACGGATTTCGTTATGGTTTTCAGTAATGTATTGCAGTAAGCGTCATTTATTATGTAAAGTTCGTTGCATTGCAATCCGTTCATAAATAACAAGTTATAAATAGAAATACCCAATCCTAAAACAATGCAGATGCTATTTCTAAGCGTAAGCCGTAGTTTTTATGAAGCGAAGCGAGGGCTAGTTTAGATAATTGAAACTACCGAACTGTCTCAAGTATCATTTTCACATCATAAAAAAATAAAGATTTCAATCAGAAAAATGTTACTATACCAGATTAACATAATTTTTTTCTGAGTATATCGGCATCAGAAATAATAATTTAAGGCAGAAAATATAAGTTATCACCTGATGGTCGGTAACTATCGCAGTGCAGTTCTCGTTCATAAATCATTTCCAATCCAATCATTCATAACGATAGGATAAGTAAATTTTATATTCCCACAAATGTTAATAGTCGTATCGATTAAACAGTAAACCTAGCGCAGGCAGAGTGCACTAATACCGCACGTATAACACACGGCCTCATTTGCATGGAAATGAGATCCGGGAACATTCTCGGAGGCGCCCTCCGTCTTCCGAAGCCTCCTTTGCTTAATTACTACGCCGACGTACAATCTGACGTCACTTACATCGAATTCACAAAGTGCTATCGTATCGTATCGTCGTTCTATAAAGTAAGATGTTAGCGATTACCAGCTTGTGTCGAATTATATGTTAGTTATAGTTCTGGAATTTATAACAAGGAGTTAGTGTGTATATCTACAAGTTACGATAATTTTTAAAGATAGCTTATGTGGTAGTTTAGTGGTTTGAACGTAGGTTTGCACGCACCTCTAATATCGTGAGGTATGTGAGCATAAATGAGAGTTCTCCATAATGTTATTAATTAAAAGTATGTGAAGTCTACAAACATGATCTTGGCCAGCGTAACGAACTATGGTCTTAACCCCTCTCGTTATAAGAATAGACCGGAGAACAGTAATGGGATATTTATGGTTTATATTAATGAATATTATGGTTTATATTAATGAATATAAACCATAAATAAAGTCATTGATAGGCCACCACCTCTAACACATTAGCTCTCCATTGCAAGGGCCACATTCTGTCCTGTTACTTGTGAAAGCCAGAAACTGTACTTTAGTGAGAGCTGAAAGATCAACATGGCATAAAATCCGCTATGTAATAACACCTAGGACCAAAGTCTTTGAGCAGCGTTCTAGAATTTTTGTCAAAAAGTTGCTATCCCAGTGGATCACCTACGATAAACAAGAACGTTTCTTTGGTACAATAGAGATCATTACAGGTAACTTACCGAAAAGAAAGACATTAACAATTAGATGTTACGAAAATTACAATAATAAAGGCAGTTTTGATGGTTATACAATTATACAATTACCAAAATTACACGCATGCGTTTACATAATATGCAACACTTGAATCTAGTGCGTAATATGACTATATCAATTATGTCCAAGCATATCCTAATTACAGTAATGGTTAGTCCGAAAATGGAGTGGGATGGTGAGGGGGGTTGTTCACGTGCTCTGAACTACTGATGCGATATGTTGACTGCCGAGCGACTAAACGATAATTACATAACCTGTGCTTTATGCGACTAACATTAATTAGCTGAAAGCATTGAAGCTGTATTCGGTTACTGTAAACAAGACTTCACTGTTGGTACATAATTGATATGGGTACGTGTTGATTAGCGATGTTATAGTTTTTATCGTTGTGTGAAGAATGACAGAGGAATAATTGCTAATGGAATTAGATCATAAAGTGATGGACTTGCAATTAAAATGTATGCAAACAGTTCCAAGTATAACGATCAAATCACTTATTTATGGTGAGTTTAATACATGTACTAATACAAAAATATGAATAGTTAATTATCTGTCGATTATGGAGTTGAGGATTTGATATTAGATCTGGCATTTGTATGAGCGCTGATCGGTTTGATTTTTATAGTTTACTAGTAACCTACCCTTGCTTGGCATTGGAAAACTTGATTTTTACGTACATAAATTGTAATGGAACCCTCAGCTTTGTCGGGCGTTTTATGAATCTTTTGTAATGTCATACACCTAAATCTTTCTCGTGAGTACTTACTCACATCACGATCACACTTAATATACTTATATTAATGGGTAAAACCGTATGAAAACCCAAGTTCTTTTTACTATATAGTAGTAGTAGTAGTCATAGGCTGTAGCCTATGACCATCTAAAATAATGTACCTTTCAAAAGGTAAAGATTATTTTTATAAGTGCTGTGGTTTCATAAATTACTTTTCGCATATACACAAATTCACAAAAATCTCGAACTCTTTCTTTATAATATAAGTATAGATTATGATCTGATTTATAGTATAATATATAATTGTATAGTTTTTAACCTGTGGTAGCTGTGCTTAATGGTTGTAAAAAAGGAAACGGTTTGAAACTAAAACCAATAATTTATTACTTATATTGTTATTAAAAGTTTCTATTGACTTATTCAATTTGTCGAAATCAATTTGTAAATTTGACGATCAACTTCATCATATTTAAAGCACACGTCAATAGTGTGTTTAGCAACTTTACATTGATTCGACAAAGTGTATAGTGAATTTAACAAGTCAATTTGTCTTAAAATTACGTTTCACTGCATATGACATGGATACTCAAAATATACATACATATTTTGAAAGCTAATATTTCGTCGCAGGTAAGGAATGTCACGTCTTGATTGCGCTGGCGCAAAAAAACTCAACGTCTTTCCGCGGACAACAGTGCAGTTTTACTAAATATTAAAATGATGTCTGTCATCCTGTCAAGATTTTTTCCGTGCTATCGCAGTTTAGTTGTAACCAGGAACTATGCACATGGATCCAATTATATAAATTACATCTATAAATATCGCCAATACCCGTATCATAGTAAAATATGTTCAATCCACAATGAATCATAATCGTATTAAATGCTAAAATTAAGTAATAATAATCATATCGAATGGAATCGTAAATTTGATGCTGTGATATAAATCAACGTTTAAATGAAGTAGGAAATAGTTTTTAATGCAGAGATTGAAAAACTCAATTGATAATAATGTAAAACAACATAAGCATTAAAAAATTGTATGACTGATATCGTGGTATTCTCTTATTGTTAAAATGGACAACAGAGGAACATCGGACGAAGTTCGCTAAGCGGCGGGGGGTTAAAACGAAAGCCTTGTTCGTGCGCCAAAGTACTTAATAGGTTGCGTAACTTAGGTTGCATGTTATTTTTACCAATATTTATATATCAAACAATATTTACGTTTAAAGGATATATATTTCTGGGTGGTTGAGTACCAAACCAAACTTCTGCTTCTTATTTAATACTGACGCCCTTTAGGACTCTAATTTTTTACGCCGTCGGACAAGCAAGTAAAGTGGCAAAATAACCATTTGATGGTAAGTAGACCATGAATAAATATTTTGTCAGTGACGTCACGAATGCTGTGAGAAGCAATAAAGAATCGGTCAACTCGCTTGTAAATTGCACCCAAATTAAAGGTAATTTCACGGTTGACTTTAGAATGAAGGTGATGGCTAGCCAACCCAATGTCCTTTACTATGTATGAACACCATCAGAACTGACCCAACGGCGATGCTTCGTCCGTTGGTTTTTTTTTATGTTAATAGCCGACAAACGAGCAGACGAGCCACCTAATGGTAAGTGGTCACCGTTCCCCATGGACATCAGCAAGAACAAAGGTATCACTGATGAGTTGTCGGCCAGGAAATGAGAAGAAGGTTAGAAAGCGAGTACTGGCTCTCAAGCCCCCAGCCGGAACACGACGAGTCGTTTGGCGGCCGACTCAAGCAGGAGGGTGGTAGCTAGCCAGGCAGGCTTCAGGAAAAGTTAATAATATTAATGACTTAATAATAATACTGATAATATATAATGTACGCGAAGCCATACCACCAAGCTGGCTTCTGTCATCTCTTACGACACCCTATTCTGCAAGCATGGGATTGGGTGGAGTATTCTAAGCCGTCCAAATACGGAAAAACGGTTGACATCATACAACAACTAATACTTGTATTTGTCTCACGGATATATATTTGCACCGATCGGAAATCAAATGTAGAACTAACGTAACCCACCTAAAACTGTGGATTCAAAAAGTGTCTCACATATTGTTACATTATAGTTACATTTAGTTCTACAAATGTTCGAATTTTGAATTTAATTTTAACTACCAAGTACTACCGAATTTTAAATGAAATGAAATGAAAAAAATGTTTATTCGTAGTCTAAAGCCGCAGCTGAACATAATAAAATACACAAAAAACAGAGAAAAGAAAACACAATAACACTACACCCTAAGTATATGCTAAACTAAACCTAAATACAACATGAAATGCCCGTGCTGCAGCGTAACGAGCTACGAATGGGCCCAGCCTCAGCTTAAGCCGCGCGTGAGCACAGCACTGATATTTCAGTCTCGGCCCTGCCTTCCGTGACGGAAGCCCGGTCAGTCATTTTCGGTTAAATTATTTTTCTTAATAAAATTAATTCTTTTTTAATAATTTTTAATTTATTCCTAATTTACTGACTGTCAAGTATTCGGAATAAGTGGGTACATGAATAAAACATTTGTTTAGTTAATGAGAGTAAAAAGTATAAAGAAAGAAATGAATTAAAAGGACATATTGGAGGACATATTGGACGCGACACGTGTTTTACCTACATACAGGCCACAGGGCTAATGGGTTTACATATATTCGCCGCCATACCTGCCGGTCAGAAACACAGTGGTAAGTAGTTCAAGTGCAGTATTATTATTGATAATATTTACTAGGTTTAAAATAATTTATAACAAATCAATAACAATTATATTTTAATAAAAATTCTACAAAACATTTCAATTATTAATAAACAACGGCTAGAGACTTGCTTTTTGCTCTTCAAGAAGGAATAATTTATACCTAGATCTGAATGTGTTTATTGTTTTCAGACTGCGAAGAGGAGGTGGCAGATTATTCCATATCTTCGTGGCACTGTACTTAAAACTGGTTCTGAACGCAGCTGTGCAGCTGGTAGGATACCGCAGCATGCAGAAGGCCCTCAGACGGAGACTGCGGGACTCTGCCCAGGTCAACTTTGTATATAAATAAGATGGCTCTTGGTTTTTAACAATCCCAAACAATAGTGTGGCGAAGTGGAGCCGCCTGCGGAGATCCATTTTAAGCATATTCGTATTTTTGAGGAATGGAGTGACATGCGCGCGCGGTGGCACATTGAAGCAAAAACGTGCACAGGCGTTCTGCACACGTTGTATTACTTTTTTGGTGCGTGTTAGCAGACGTGGGCCTATAAGTGTGTCGGCGTAGTTAAACTTTGATAAAATTAGCGCTTCACAAAGGTTAATACGTAAAGTAGGTGTTAAGTAGTTTCTTATCCGATATATTACCTTTAATCTGTAGAAGCAGTTCCGCGCAATTTCAGAAATGTGTTTTTCAAACCGAAGGTTCTCGTCCATAACTACGCCCAAGTTCCTAGTCTCCGAAACTCTCGCGATTGGCTCGGTGTTAATTGACAAGACAGGATTAGTTTCACTAATTTTAGAAATGTGATTGGGCGAACCAAAGATCATGAACTTGGATTTTTTGGGATTCAGAGCCAATGCGTTACGTTTAGCCCACAGAGAAACGCGATCTAGATCAGAGTTCATCTTGTCAACTGCCATGACAGCATCAGAAGGTTTGCATGATATGTAAATCTGCAGATCATCTGCGTACATGTGGTACTTGCAATGTTCAATATTCTCGATCAGATCCGCGCTGTATAAAATAAATAGGAGTGGTCCTAGAATGGACCCCTGCGGGACGCCTCGATTCAGAGGCTGTGTTGAAGATGTGACTTTTACTCCGTTGCTATTTATCTGTATTTCAACTTGTTGAGACCGATTAGCAAAATAGCTGTCGAACCATTTAATAGTTTCCACACTTAATCCGTAGTAAGACAGCTTAGATAATAATAAATTTGTATTTATCGTGTCAAATGCACGGGAAAAATCCAACAGGGTAAGAATAGTGCCTTCGCCTTTATCCTGCGCTGACAGGATATCGTCTACCACTTCAATTAGCGCAGTGGTTGTGCCATGACGCTTCCGAAAACCAGATTGCATCATCGGCAAAATGTTATTACCGTCGAGGTATGCAGTAAGTTGTTGGCAAACTGCTTTCTCAATTACTTTCGAAAGACATGGCAAAATGCTAATAGGCCGCAAGTCGGCAGCACCGATAGGATTAGCGATCTTAGGTATTGGCTTGACTACAGCATGCTGCCAAATGTCAGGGTAGGTATTTGTCTCAAACGATTTATTTATAATTGCTGTCAAAACCCCTAGACACTCTGGCAGCAGAAGTTTCAGCATGTCAAGGGAAATGCCGTCACAACCGGTAGCATTAGATTGGAGATTTCCTAAAATTTTCGCGACTTCAGATTCCGTGACTGGCTTGAGATGGAAAGTGGCCTCCGAGAACCGACTAAATTCAAAATGAGTTAGCACAGACATAGGTACAATACTCAACCCGGGAACATTCAGAAAGTGTTGATTAATTAAATTAGCATCAGTAAAGTGTGCGGGAAGAGTATAGTCTTTGCTATTTTGTAAATGCACGTGCCTTTTGATGTGTTTCCACCAATTACGTTTACTACTTGGTTAAACTTTGCTTTGTTAGATCGTTTACAATGACTGCTAACATACATATAATACATTGGATATGTAATCATCATTTATAGCAATGTAGCATTCTATAATCTCATAGATCAAATTCACAGCAGTAGTCATTGTGAAATCAATATAATAGTAAGTAATATTGGATTCATTATCATTTATTAAGTTTTTATAATTTATTATGATTTTATTAAACAACGATTTAAACAGCAAGTTTATAATTTAAGGAATTTTATTAAATTGTAAAGTTTTATAATGTTTATCAATTTGACGTGTACGATTTTGGAGAGGGGTGTCATGGCCCCTTCCGACCCATTTCTCGGACCGCGTCTGAACGCTAGTGACGCCTCCGATGTTACGAAACGCCATGGTCGGAAGTTACCATATATTCGTAGCTCGTTTCCTAATTATGAATATAAATGATAAAACGATGATAATATGCCAAAGATGCATATCATGACAGCAAACATACTGTTCGATCCAAACGCATTGGCCTAGTCTCGAATAATGATCGTTCATCAAACGATCAAAATATTTACAAATAGTAATAATCAATAATCGGAAAAAAACTTAACGTCCTACCAATTTGAGTACAGGTGTCAAAATTCTTAGGTGTCCAAAGGTCTTATTAAAATAAAGGAATAGCTATAGGAAATACTTTGCTTAAACATCCCACCAGTCGAATGCGAGTACCGATCTTTGCTTGTAATTAAGGTAAAGTGTACTTCAGCACTGTGGTTACCTAGGAATTGGTGTAGGTGTTACTGTTGTTAGTATTTAAAGACCTCAGAAGTAACTTATCGACTGCTTTATAATAATGACAACTACCCAAACCTTGGATTAAAGTGATCTCACAGATACGAAAAAAAAATGTGCTATCAGATGTATCTATAGAATTACCGCATTGTATTAACTTAATAATATTAATGCTGTAATTTTTTTAATATAAAATTAAATAAGAAAAACATTTGGCAAGCTAGAAAGATGATTGCTTGTTTGCAAATTTCTGTTATTGTAATATAAATACGCATTTATTCGTAGGTACGTCCATTGAACGCTGAGCCACGCAGGTGTGATACAAAGGTCAATATTGACGCAGCGCGTTATTATGATAATCCGTCTTGCGTCCTTGTCCCACAGTAGGGTTTTATCTGTCAATGTTACTAGATCGCGTCCTAGCTGGTAGAGTAATAACGCCACCCCCCTCTCGCCACCCTGTTCCTTTGTCGCACCAGCGCTCGCGACTTGGTATTGTAATAATTATACCACACGTGGATCGCATCGGACAAGAGAGGACGTGTTTGTGTATCTTTGTTTTTCGTTAATTTTTAATATGAAAATAGGTAAATTTATATCGTTAGTTAAAGAGCATCCAGTTTTGTACGATTCACTGAACCCTCTGTATAAAGATCGAAAAGAGAAAGACAAATTATGGCGGGAAATATCAACAGCTATGAATATACATAGTAAGTACATGGATTTCAATATTTTCTATATATTAATTATATTTTCAATATATTCTAGAAATATGTGTTATTAATAAGATGCTTAGCACATACATTACATTATTTTTAAAGAATTATATTACTGTTTTACTTGTGTATCGCTAGTCTGCGACAAAGTCACAGCGTCTTGTGACGGAATGGCAACGTCGCGTTAAAACTTCCGCTAATAGGTTCAGTAATACTGCTTCGTCCACAATATTAGAACGCTAAATGTTGACGCGTTATTATATAATATCAATAATTTTTCTTTTAATGCGACGCTTGAAATCTTCCACGTAGCTGCAATAATTACAAAAGTAGGACGACTATACGTGCGTTGGGTGGGTTTTATACCGCCGTCGCGTTAGTACAGTCAAATATTACCATCGACCAAGTAGTCAAAGGGCCAGCCAGTTCAGTGCGCTAATATATTTTTAGCTGTTCAATTAAATAATTACAAATGTATTTGTATTCTTTTAAAAAAAGTCTATTCATTTTATATATAATATAACATAGCTTAAGGCATGATATTTCAAATCCAATGATTATCATCAAAATTATTATTCGCCTATTTAATGCAATCACAGACTCACGGATAGGATCACTAATTAGTGACTCTTTGAAAATTTGTTCTTTCATTGGACGTAGGGGAGAAATTATCAACATCCTTCCTAATATCTTAATCGTTAATAACAAAGTATTAATATGAAATTCGAGGGCAAACAGAAAAACCCAGAAAATCTAATGATACGAAGACCTAATGAGATTTCAATGTTGAAAATTTGAACGATTCGTCTTAACGATAAAGATACATGTGAGCAATATACTGAGCATTGAATAATAACGACAGTTATTAATGTATCTCCTTGTTGGGGTAGCTATAAACAGGCTGTGACATACATTGATCTGTTATTTGTTGCTTAATTAATACCTGTAAAACCAAAAAATATTAAGAACTAAATTATCAACTATTATTATATAATAAAAAATCACGACCACCCAGTTTACAGTTCAATTATTTGGGTTTTGTTTATTCTTACTTCCATAAAAGCTTTAGACTTCCATTCAGATGAGGCTTCCTGCTTAGTTACTCGGATCTAAAGTAGAAGAGCAAAAAATTGCTACTGAAAGTTAGATAAAGTGATTTTCCGTGAGTGTAATATCAAAAGATTCTTTTTCAGTTGATATTGCAAAGAATAGATGGAAAAGTCTCAAAGATTGTTATACGAAATACTTAAAAAGTACAATCGCAACGGGGCCAGCGGTGTACTTAAAATATATTAACTGGCAGTGGGCGGAACAGATGGAATTCATGAAACCACATATAAAATTTGGATTAATAATATCAAACATCGAACTAAAAGAACACCAGGAAGCTGATGACTTAGGAAACCAACCTAGTTCAGATACACAAGTTTACCTATCTAGCTCAGGAGTCCCAGAAACGCATGAGATATTTGAAACACCCGAGCGGTCTGGAACGCCTGATAAATCTGATACATCAGACAGGACTGAAATAATTGAGTCTATTACAAAAATTAGACCTAAAATACTAAGTAGATCAAGAATATATGAAAGGAATTTTGAAAAAATTAGAACGAGACGAACAACAATGGTATCGCCTAATGTTAATACTTCTTTGAACAACGATAGAATTGTTCATTGTTTAAAAACTAAGAAAATAAATAATTACAGTGCAAATGAGCTTATTTTTCTTGGCTTTTCTAAATCTATAAAAACTTTACCGCTTAAAAGACAAGCTCAAGTCAAAATGAAAATTGCTAAAATTATGATGGAGGAAGAAATTGCTGATTTTGAAGAAACTATATCACTCAGTGAATATCGATGTAACATGTGAATATGTTTTAATGTGGCTTTTCTATTCTTATTATTATTTATCTTCGGTTTAGGAACTTCCTAACCAATGTAGATAATAAAGTGTTTTTTAACTAAAACTTTTTATTAAGTTACTATTCTGGGGACTAACTACTTCACGTATTAGTTCAACTGTTATATAGTCCACCATCGTTAAGATAGGGTATGCATCAAACACAAGATACAAAAACGAAAAGTTTATATTATAAATATATTTTGACAATTTTATGTTGGCCGTAGCGTCTTCGGTTGTTTAACAGGGTGCACGAACAACAGTAGTTAAGTTGGGCTAAAGAATAGATAGAGTCTCTTATACACCAAATTATATATTTATATTTAGAAAATGACATTTTAATTATAAAATACATAAAATTCAACATATTGGATCGGCTAAGTTGGTGTATTGGTTAAAAACCTCCTGATAACCTTTAAGCGGAAGAAAAGGGTAGTAGCAGTAACAAAAGGAATTAATAGTGCATAATAATTATAACATACTCAAAATATATGAAAATATACACGATTTATGAATGTAACCTTATCCACGTAAGTACGATAGGTACGTTATTTTTTTTTTCATAACTGCCCACCCACCTTTTGTCCATCAATCGATATAGATTCGACCTTGTAGCTCAGTTGGTAGTAACGGACATATATGTGTACATATATTATTATTTGTCCTCGAGTCGTGGGTGTTTGTGATTGTTAATTATGTCTATCCATGGCACCCGTAACCCAGGGAATCCTAGTTCGGGGGTGTGAGTGTATATATTAATTTTTTAAAAATATGAGCCTTCTTCTTTTCGAATCGATACAAGTTCAAATTTTGCACGACCAGAACTTGGCCACTCTGACAGCACTTTCGGTAGCTCTCAGCAAGACCTCACGTGTGCAGCTGTCAGGCAAGCGGGACAGGACAATAGGTATTCCATTGTTTGCGGGGAGACACCACACACACATGCATCGTTCCCTCTCCCAGAAAAACTCCACCTGCATAGATTATTTTTGGTGCGGCGAACTCGTGTCCGGAGCCTATTTAAAGCTTTCCACGTTGGCCACGGCAATAGTTCCAATTCTGTTCTCGCAGCAGATGGACACGCTTTATCCGTTGTGAGTCATTATCGGAACGCCCCGACGACACTCGAGTGTAGTCACATCCTGTTTCGGATGATATTGTCGATTCTCGTTCCGACCGCCGTTTAACTGTTGCCTTCAATTTATTATTGGTAACAACTAAGTAGTCGAACTACGCGATTTGAGCTGGTGGATACCTCACGGTGCCAACGAAACCAGCTAACGTTGACCCGGTGGGCTTCTCAGTCCTCTCGGACCGACCCGATCCGAATGCACTTGGGCCTGTCCGGGGTAAAGGTTAGTGGCTATTTTCCATTAGGGATAGTCACTGTTTACCCTTTCCTCTCTCCGCTCCCTGCCATCGGCAAGGAGGCTCCTGTAGGACGAACACATCCGAGTTGTGTTCATTTCCGTTAGGTCGAAATCTCGAGGCTCTGTCCTCCTGTTTGAAAGTGGCTCACGACGAGAAGGCATTCATCTCTCACCTCCGGGACCTCACGCCCTAGATTGACTCGCCCGCGTCTCCTAACGCCTCCCCCGCCCATGATGTGGAGTTCTCAGACTCCAACTCCCTAGTTTCCCGGAAGAGGCCCATCGAATCCGATGGCTCGTTCCAAGAGGTGTTCGATGACGGCACCGTCACTCCGTCGTAGTCTGACGACCGGGCATTCCTGCTGGTCGAGCTCAAGTGCAATAAGGGCCTCAGGAAACGCGTTGCCAAGGCGTTCCCGGAAGGCAAGCCTTTCCTCTCTTCGGCTTCCCAGCCCGCCTCGCTGATGTGCCTAGACATCAGCCCCCCGTCCACCTCGGCGTCGAAACTATTTCCCCTTCAAAAGCCAGCAACTTGCTGCTCGCCCGTCCCTCCCCAGATCAAAGCTCCGCCGCCAGTCTTTCTTCGGGATAAGTCTAAGTGGCAGCTAGTGACCCAGCTGTGCTCCGACAGCAAAATATACTTCACCCACGCTAAGAACATCGGCGTAGCCATCCGCGTAGTCGTTCCAAATATCGACGTTTTCACGGCTCTAACTAGGCTCCTCACGCTCCATAAAATCCCCTTTCCCACTTACGCCCTCCTAGAGGAGCGTAACGTGCGCGCAATCTTACGCGGAGTACTCGTCGAGCTTCTTAACGAAGCCATCCAAGCCGAATTAGTCGCCCAAGGTCACCCTGTCGAGGCAGTGTGCAAGATGTACAGCCGAATCGGCATACAGTATCTATTGGCTCGAGCGATTCTCCAAAACACTCCCGAGTCTAGGGAAATTTTTAAGGGAGAGCTCACAGTTTGTGGATTCTCCTACATCCGTGTAGAGCCCCCGCACCCACGCGGTTACCCCGGACAGTGCCACCGCTGCCAGCTCTATTCCCATGCAGCGGCAAACTGTTCCGCCAATCCCAGATGTTTTAAGTGCCTCGAACCCCACGGCACCAAAGAGTGCACCCGCATACGCGAATCGGTGTCCCCTACGGCGTACATTCTCTCCGGTCAGGCAGATCATCCGGCCAACTACCGTGGCTGTCCTAGAGCCCCCCACACCGCCCCACTCAAGGCTGCCACTAGGCAGCCATGGAAAGGCGTTAAACCAGGACTACCAGCGGTCACCGCTGCTAACTTCCCTCTTCTGAGGACCCCTGCTCTACCCCGGCTACCCCGAGTATCCTTCCGCACAGACGGAAACTCACGTTCGCCGCACCTTGCAACCAGAACAACCTAGGGGAATATCTATCCCCTCGTACGCTTTTATACGTAACGGCAGAGCCGACGACCGTTCCGGCAGCGGCACTGACATTTACTATAAGAGGTCGCTCCACTGTTCTCCTATTGAGATTCCTGCAATCAACAATATAGAAGCCACAGTTTGTAAGCTGAGCATGACAGGACATCCGTCCCTGATTATAGCCTCTGTCTACAACCCATGTATTCCTCTTTTGAACTCCGACTTAGAGGCCCTTCTCTCGCTCGGCGATTCCGTCATACTATTTGGAGACTTCAACTCCAAACATACCGACTGGAAGTGCCTATCGACCAACAGTAATGGCATCAGGCTTCATCAATTCATCGAGACAGGGGACGTCGATGTCCTCTGTCCTCCCTCCCCTACTCAATATCCAGACCAAACAGATCACTTCCCCGACATTCTTGATTTCGCCCTAGTCAAAGGAGTCGCTCGTAACTTAAGGGGGATTGAAGCTCTCGATAATTTAGACTCGGACCATCGTCCGGGCTCCCTTAAACTCGGGCCTTATGTCACTGTCCCGTTCACTTCTTCTAAAAACTTCTCCAACTGGGAAGGCCATAGAAAATCGCTCATCGCAGTCCTTGTTACCCCCGATTCACCTCTTCCTATCTGCTGCGACTCCTTCGATAGCACGGAAAAGATAGACACAGCGGTCAACTCCCTGACTACCGGTGACTCTAGTTCAGTCATCTTTCCATGACAATGAGCGTGTAGTCGAGGTGCCAAACCGAAAGCTACCACTTGACGTCAGGAATTTCATTAAAGCCAAGAATGCAGCCCTCAGAAAGGCTGCACTCTACCCCACCCCAACATATAGAAAACGAGCTATCGCTCTCCAGCGTCCAGTTTGATAACATCTTGCTGAAGTGAGGGACTACAATTGGGACTCCCTCATGGAGGGAATAACTCCATCAAGCGTTCTTCAAGGTGCCGAGAGCCTTCCGAGTAAGCGCTAAGCCCCACACCTCGCCTCTATCTCGTCCCGATGGCCGTATCACCTTCGAAGACGATAATAAAGCTGAATGCTTTGCCGATAGCATTGCCCCACAATGTTCACCCAGTGCACAACCTTGTGCCCTCTCATTTATCCAATCGGTGAAAGATGAGGTCCGTAAAAAGAACTCACTTCCTATCAGCGCCGATCCCATCGTAGTTTCCGTTACCGAAGTCCAGTCCATCTTCCGTGGACTGAAATCTCACAAAGCCCAAGGAGCCGACGGTATTTCTAACGTCGCGCTCAAACATTTCCCCGAGCTGGTGATCTCTCTCTTACTTCTCATTTTCAACGCCTGCTTCCCATTTGCTTGGAAAGAAGCAATCGTTATGGGAATTCCCAAACCTGGAAACTTCTTAATATTCCTCATATCACCGCCTCATCAGTCTTCTCAAGGCTATGGAGAAAGTACTCGAAAAAGTGATTCAGTCTTGTTTAAGAAAGATTCCCTTTCCAACGGAAGAACATTCGCTTATCATCCCACATTAGTTTGGCTTTTGTGTAAAGCATTCATATCCCCAACAAGTCCACCGCATTGCGAAGTACATCCTACGCGGTTTTTATCTAAAACGTGAAAAGACAGTCGCTGTTTTCTTCAACGTTACCAAGGCTTTCGACAAAGTCTGGCATGGAGGACTAATCTACAAACTCCACCAACGAGGCCTTCCAGATCGCGTAGTCTGTACAGTGGCTTCCTACGTTCAGAAACGCTCCTTTCGTTTCAAACACGAAGGAGTTCTCTCTTCTCCACGTCCGCTAGCTGCTGGGGTTCCACAGGGCTCAGTGCTCCATTACTATTTATATCGTACGTTAACGATATACCTATCCCCAAAAATGGTGTGCAGCTTTTACTATTCGCTGACCACACTGCCCTCTATTACCGGGGTCAAAGGTTGAACTCAGTCTTCACCAGACTCCAACGCTCAGTGAATGGGCTAGGATCATTGCAATCCTTTAATTAGGGAAGCAGCGGATTACACCGCCCCTCCTCTAACCCGTCATCAAGTTCGGAGGCCGAGGAACGCCCTCTTAGATCCCCCAATCAGCTCTCGTCTGATTTAGAATGCCGCTTGGCAGCCCATAGTCTGAAGCTTTAGTCTCAATCGTTGGTGGCATCCTTAAGATGATACATATTCTCCCTATCCGAACACACCTTCAGTGTTGATTTCTGAGCGGTCGCTCCCTCGGGAGCGCCATTAGCACCCTTCTTTTCTAAAGAAGGGCCGCATCCGATGAAGGCTTAGAGGCCGCACGGCCAAAGCCACTTCAGGTTGGTGTTTAGTGGGTGGGCACTCAGTCAAGGCTTAGCACTCGCTAGGTCACGCGTGAGCCCCACATAACCGGCGTAGCCGGTTGCGCTGGTATGCATGAGCATTCACAATCCTCCTCCCGTAAGAGGAAAAAAAGGCCACGGCAAATTGTGTCCAGGTGGAAGAGTTTCTGAGGGAGGGACAAAGCAAGCAAGAGGATACCTTTCCCGCCACAATTCACAGCGTGCTGCTGAAGCATCGGATTTGTCTTCAATGAACCTTCATAGCTAAAGTAAAAAAAAAATATCTACCTAATATAATTTCTGTTTTTCTGCTTTCGTTCGCTTATGACTTCGTCCAATACGTAGATTATGAGCAATCGATCATAATTAAAATTACAAGAATGTATTGTGTTTGTGAAGCGGACAAGTTCGCTTAGCAATTAGGAAACATAAGGGTCCGTACTGGAAATACATCGAGTTATATTTTCCAGTGTCTTATGACTATTATAAGTCAATCCTTGACTACACTCCCACTTTGATGGTACACACACTTGATGGTAAGTGATAATGTGATCAGTTTCTAAAAAAAATAAGAGACTTATAAATTAGACTTGCAGTTTTAATTTTCATATTTAGTCGTTTAATTAGTATTTTAAATTATTTTATTAACTTTATCTAGTACAATTGATTGGTAAATTAACGATTATAGCAACACGAGTTGCGTTTATGTTTATTATATCAATGTCATACTTATTATTGTATTTAATAATTGTAATAGATTGATTTACTAATCGCGTTGTCTTTCCTATAGAATATAAAAATGATTATTTTCCTTCTCTAAAGCACGAAAGAAAAATCTTTACCAATTTAAAGAAGTGTTTATTGAATCAATTCGCCAAAGTTTGAATCCCTGATTGGTAAACGCGCCTAAAGCGTTGCGGAAAGTATGCAAATATGTTTTCTACTAATAAGTAAATAAAATATATTATCAAACAAATCGATATATCGATAATGTTATATGATTATGTTACAATTTTAATTTTTCATTTTAAACCAGGATTACTTGCTTATGCAAAAATATTTTGCGGCAAATAATAAGTGAAATTTAAAGTGTCCTAAACAATAATTGTTTGTCCTTGAGCAACCATGTGACACACTAAGGTATCAGTCCGTCCGTAGCTGGTACTAGATCGACCTTTTGTTTAGAATATAGAAAATTCC
>PDGT01000009.1:6803422-6954544 GCA_003671415.1 Megathymus violae | reverse complement strand
GCTCCCAACTCGCACTAACGCTCACGTCACGGATATGTAATAATTATTCATAACATAAATGTAAAGCATCGGGCGAGGTAAGACGTGTTGGTGTATTTTTTTTCTTCATATATATTTGTTAATATGAATATATTTGTTAATATGATAAGTATAAAACATAATATCTTTTTTACAGATGCTCTAACTGAGAGCTGTTAAGATGCCGAATCATTTGAGCGGTCTAGAATTCCTGAAAGTAGTGAGACGCGTGAAAAATTTAGTATGCAAAAAATATGTTGGAACTGATAGGAAATTTGGAAGATAGTAGATCTAAAATGCAGTAAACGGTCCCTAAACATTAGAGAACATTTAAGAAAACTAGGAGAAGAAATCGTGCTGCCATGAGTTTATCTGATTAACACACACCTCTCTAAAGGCGAATAAAATTATGCAATTAGAATATAGTAAAGAACAAATAACATAAAATAAATATATATAAAAGATAGGTACAGTGTCACTGAACTTATTTTTCTTGCCTTTTCAAATTTAAAAACCTTTTCGATTAGAAGACAAGCTGACAGACTGCATAGGATTGGAATACCTTGTCGGGGTCGATGTTCCCGGCTGCTTGTGATGTGGGAATCTTCAAGAGGTGCGTGAATAGGCTTATAAGTTAGTGCGTTCAACATCATTATCTTCATCACTACATACCATCAGGTGGGATTGTTGTCAAGTATTAACAAAATATTACGTAAAAAAATCATAATCGCAAAAGTTATGAGTGATGAAGGGATTGCACATTCAGGAGAGCTATTCATTATTACTTCATTTTTACCAACCTTTCGAAGAACAAAACAGGCATGGTGTAATAAAACATGCGTCAGAACACATGTTACCAACAAGGAAGTCTAAAAAGCGTTTTTATTAAAATACATAATAATTAAGGAATTTTATCTTGAGTTTACTTCCATATAGGAATTGTCATTTGTGAGGTTAGCCTAAAATTCCTTTATCTGGAGTAACCATTAGTACTAGGTGATCTACGAGTATATGCGTGTTAACTCTTGCTTCATATAATGGAAAATGGGCAATATTTTCTATATAAAAACCAAATCAAAGCAGTCATTAATGTAATAATGGACTTGTCGACTTCTAAGATAACAATAACATATAATTAGACTTCTCAGATAACTAGAATTATTATTTATTAAAGTAATAATAAATGTGTAAGGAGTAAGGGCGTGACTGTGTGAACTTTTATTTATTGAACGTTGAAATATTTACTTAACTTTTATTTATTTAGTCTTTTATTAATATCTGAACGTCGATTGTTATCAGTGACATAACAAAAAATTACTAGAGATGGATTGATGTTAGGAATTGTAGTCCCATTATTATTATTGGCAATTAAGTTCGAGAACGGGCAAAAACAATCACTACATATGTACATATATATTTCAATAGATTCGAACAGCAATTTTGAACTCTAAGGTTACACTACCTACACAGGAATCTTGTTAAAAGTCATCCAGAGAAAGGCATGTGAATGCTTAGGTCCGGTAGATACGTGATAAGTAGGTGCGTTCAAATAGTGCAGTAAAGTTAGTGTCACCAAGTGTTTCATTTACTGCGGATATCTGCTTAATAAACAGGATGTTTCGTTATGCTAAAATTTGGCTATTATATTATTATAAGTATTACATAAAAAAGTCTTATATGTAAAATACTCGTCAAATAATTAATTGTTAAAAAGCATAAGAAAACATTTTAATTCTATAGTCATAGTTTATGACTAATTGTCATCGCCAAACAAGATTAAATATAGCACATGCACGTTTAATGCAAAGTAATAACGAGATTTATCGAACTGAGATCGTTAGATTTGATTATGATGTATAGATTTTGTGACAGAAATAACGGTCTAAAATCCAGTAATCTTCTCAAACTCAGTTTGGGCACATTGACTTCTGTTGCGCGATAGTATGTAGTCAATTTAATCACATCTTATTTAAGTAGTACATATGATCGTAGAACAAGAAATAGGCTTAATTTGGTCTTCCTATCGTCTATAAAAATGTTATATGTTCTTTTATGGGATTCGATGTTCGTTTTTGCAATAAGGTTTCAAAGTTGATACTCGATTTACCTATTGGAACTATTAAGCGACGTGTCACACAGCGTGCTGGAATCACGTTTCTTAAGAATACAAAGCCATTTTAGATAGTCATACTTACGCACATCAAAAATGTAACGGATTTTTTTTATACTTAAAACAAGTTAATGCTTGACAACAATCCCATCTGATGGTAAGTGTTGATGAAGTCTAAGATCTTGAACGTACTAACTTGTAAAAACGCTTCATTTTACAGGCGCTCCAGTTTATTAAGGAGTTTTATCAATAAGAAGAAGAACAAAAGATTTAACAAGCATGAGTTCGATCTTGATAGGGATAAAAAAATTCAGTTTACAAAGCGAATTTGACTTACTTTCTTACTAACCAAATTAATTATGCTTGCCAAGACAATTATCCATAATCAAATTCAAATCTTTAACAGACTGGAATTGTTGATTGTTAAAAATTGTGACGTAATTATGCCATTTCTTATAAAAAAAGTACACATGAGTCGGATTGTTATTGGCATTTGGTACCTTAATGACCTGAAATTATTTATAAGTAAAAAAATCTAAATGCGCACTATATTGGAATAATCAAGTAGTAATTCAGTTATTTTCATATTTTTTTAATGAGAATGCAAGTATTCTATGACCTTTTCGAACTGGTGTCAAAGTGCTAAATACAATCACAATATTACGTCTCATTATTGATTTAATCTATTAAGAAACGGAAAACTAATTACTATGACGGTTTGTTTGAAAAAGTCAATGAAATATATTTGAAGTTCAAAATTGAAGCAATGAATTTGCGTCGGTCTTCTTGCTATTCCTTGCAGATGTGTTATCTTTGTCACCCTTAGCGCGGTAGAGTGAGGAACCGGTCGGCGGACGATGTCCTGGCATTCCCGGTTTGCGTTCAGCGCGCAGTTCTAGCCTCTCGCCGACTTTTCGAATAGATAGTCGATGCTAACTCAGCCTGGAAGATTCTCTTTGTTTGATTTTTCATATCACGTTTTTTGTACTGGGAAAACTTTATGAAACGTCCAGTAATTATAATGGCACATTTTGTTATTGACACTGTAGTCTTGTAGTCTATGTTTGTGGTCACTGCAGTCGGGCAGATGCAATCAACCTTAGATAGAGCTAGTCTTATAGGTGTATAGGACTAAGACCTATAGCTACTTTACAATTCTTACAGAAAGCTTTAATTGTAAATGTTGTTGGTGATGCTCTTCTCTATCGAACACAAAGTAGCTTTAAGCAACTTGCTTCATGAGAATATTAAGATTGGTAGAGATACCGTCCCTACTGAATTGTAGAAACGTCTTCCCGATACTAATATTATTCCTTTTTTTACATTAATCAATATAACAACATCATATTATCAGCTTACAACATGAAAATATTATGTGCTGACCATCTAGCTTACTACGTATGCGAAATTGTCTTCAACATTTTAACGTCATCCAGCTTTCTCCTCGTAATTAAAAGGACTTGGATTATCTACTACCACGCTACTTCAACGCAGATTCTTTCTTCCTAGTTCTGACCCTCAACATAACGGGGTTAGTGACCAACCCGAGTGTTAGAAGAGCTAATGCAGCCAGATTAGGTAAATATGGTTTAATGCCTATGGTATCTAATTATAACAGCGACCGGCGGCTAAACGTGCCTTGTAAACCACAGCAAGGCTCAAGAAATTTTGCTATAAGAGGTCATGCAACCAACTCTTGATCTCTCTCAAGTTACTTCACTCGGTTATTCACTTACAATAGATAAATCGCTATTACCAATATTACCATTGCTTTAAATGAAAATATTTATAAATAAATTGAAATACATTGGTGGTACACCATACCAACATATCTTACAAACGGTAGAATTATTAATTTCGTCCGTTTTAATAAAAATCGGCCCTGAAGTAGTAATATAAGTATAATAATAGCTTTACTTGGTCCAGATGACTTTAGATATGCTGGCACAACGACCAAGTAGTAACAGGGACAGAGGATTTTAAATGCAACTGGTTCGATAAAGACAACATTTTCCTTTTCCTAGATAATAGCATATAACGATTTTCTTATGTTGCTGAAAAATAAATCTTAAATGCTGCAAATATAATGTATATTTTGTGGTGCTTTTTAAGAAGAGATGTAATCTTTTTCATCTAAACAATATCTGGCTACACATTTTTATTTGTGGGGATAAAAAGAGAAGAAAGATATATAGATGCAAAAGGAGGAGAGGGATAACAACATTTAGCATTTATATTCTGGGTACGTGTAAGTTTCAGGCAACGGTCGCCGTGAAACTCGTAAATGGGAAAAAAGCAACAACGGAGAACTCAACCGCCTGTAGTGAAGGGAAACGCTCTAAAAATTTATTGCCTTAAAAAATTAATTGTTAACGTAAAATATGTTGTAAAAAAATTCTTAATTAAAATGTCAGATACGCCATTAGCGGCGTGTTCAGATATTTATTTCTCCCTTAGTAAAGGTTTCACGGGATACATAGTTATTTAATTAAGTCCAATTTGCAAAACTAATAAAATGAATAGTAACTATGACCTAAAAGTTTTTAAGTTAATTTCTTAGTATTGTTATTACTTCGTTTCTTTAATCATGAATAATAATAATAGTTTCTTTAATCTTTGTATACCCAACCCAATAAAATATTACACATTTTTTTTCTCTAATACTAAGTTAACCGGCGTGTATTATCCAGCGTAAAGATAATTTTTTTAAATAATATTTTAAAGTTGTTGATATATACTTAATATTTAACAAACTATTGTGACGAGATAATAATAACGAAGACATTGTCGATTTACATACGGACATGTGAGTCAACTTCATTGGGTCTGGAGCCAATTAATAAATCGGATCACGTCCGATAAGTGTCACGAATGAAGTAAGAATTATTTCTGCTGCTGACAACCCACTGTCATATACAATCAGCACCGCGTTATTAAAGGCAGCTACTGTCGCCAGTTCATTTAAGCAACACAGTGATGACGGGTACCATAAAAGAATGTCCAGTTACAGAATGAAAGTACTTTATATGCTCATAGAAGTGCTCACAGCATGATAACTTGTGTCAATTGGTAGTGATCTATCTAAGTATCTTCGAGCAAGATCCGGAGTAGGCTGAGTTTCCAGTGACAAAAGGCAAGTCAATCCGCCGGTACCAATTGTACCATCCTTCTTGGTCCTTAAGCCGTGTCAGTAATATTCGCCATTCCGGATAAGAACCTCCATAGCTAACTTGACTACATGTTGTTCCAAATCCACACGAAAGCGGCCTAGTGGTAAGTACTCCAAATCTGCTTAAGTACGAGGAGAAACCCGTGCCCCTGCGGGTCGTCTATGTAAACTTTTGGTTTATATATTATTTCTAAGCACCTATAAATCCAATTATAATTGTAAGGAGATTACGCGTTGTGCTGAAAGCTGTTCAACGAAGAGAAAGGCTTTTTGTCGACGCATTTCCAAGCATGCTAATAATAGAATCATACACTTTTAAAGTCCACGTCTATAATACACATACTACTACACTCGTATTACCATTATGCAGCGTTTTATTTATACATTTCCTATTTAAACGTAACAATTTTCAAAATACGTAGATCAATACTAATTAATTTCGTTGTAAGTGTACAATATTGTGAATAACATAATAAAATAAGCAATATTCATATATTTATTTATTTCTTTGATTTTTAGTATAACATACATTTACGTTGTTATCCGTTAGCTATTGTTTTTCTTTTCAATGTGTATTTTATAATCGGGCGGTGTTAGGTGGCAGGTCAACCAACTTTAACCTGACATATATTCTTATTCTTCTTTCATATCTCTTCTTCTTTTTCTCTTTTCGCAGTCAGGTACTGCTACAGATTAAGATATAACAGTTACGTAACAGATATGTCATTGCTAACGCCTCTCAATAGCAAAACATAAAATAAATTGCATAAAAATTTTCCTTTCCTTTTCACCATCCACTCGAAATTTTGAAATTACATTATTTTATATAAATTAATTAATGAAAATTTTAATTTCTACGGGAAATGAAAATTATTAATACATTTATAATTCGATTCGGATTTGACCAGTTTTATTAACTTCTGTTATCGGTGATGATTAAAAAGTATTCATGCCAAGAATGTATTTTATCGATAAACAATTACAGTTTGAGTTAGCGGACATCACTACCCACTCGTCATCAGAGCACGAGCCACGCTGATATTTCCACGTAGATTTCACTCCGTAAAACCTTTGCCGTTTATTTTTATATACATTTTTGGTTGGCACATCTCTTTTTATTCAAGATCACTCCAATATCGCGCGCGAACTTTCTCAGGCTGCAGCTTTTCAAATGTTTTATTTGATACGTTCGTTGCTATGTCGTGTATTGAAGTAAATTGTAAAGTTTTATTAAAAGGGTGCGTTTGTGAAGGAAGTTGGCTGTTATAGTTAATGCACATTGTTGTCTGGCTGCGTTTAAAAAAAGTCATAATCTTTTAGAAATTTCTTCATAGTTCATGTTATATAAGAATATAACATTTTTTTTGTCATATCATAGAAAATGAATTTAATATTGAAACATGGATTATAAATAATTAATTACATTAACATTGATACCATTCCCCATATCCATCTTGGCCAGTAACGCGTCGGCAATGCCTGTAGTGTTACGAACGACCATTTGCTCTTTTATATGCTATTGAGTTAAGAAAAACCAGTAAATATAATAAATATTGCTCTTTACTTTATGGTTATGCTTGTAAATGGCATCTATTTCGTTTAATGATAATTACTTACTTTATCATTCGTAAAAGAACCTTTGTACTACTTGTGTTTGCTGTATTTTTGTATGTATGTAATAAGTTTAAGTTAATACGGACATAGCATAGATGCAGTTAAACAGAGCACGGCCGAAGAATTTCAGAGTGGCAGTTGTATATTTCGAGGCAATTAAAAGAATCTCAATTAAATGACGCAATTAAAAAATATCGTTGCATTTAGGTAGTTAAAATTATCATTAATATGAATATGTTCACTATCAAAATAATCCAAAGCATCATAAAGGTTTTTTTCTCATATTGATGGGTTTTTCGTAATATATTCGTTTTGTAATTAGTACAAACCTAAGCGTATAAAATATATTACTACATGCTCATATATGTATTATTGTACAGCTTTCTCTTAAATTAACAATGGAGTCAGATGTGGCCATATTGGGGCGGCCTAGAATACTCCCCCCAGTCTCATGCTGGCAGAACATGGTGTCTTAAGAGGCAACAGGAGCCGGCCTGTTTCGGGTAAGGATCATATTATCAATATTATTATTATAGCCTGCATGACTAGTTACCACCCTCCTGCTTGAATCAGCCGCCAACTCGTCGTGTTCCGGCTTGACGGGACATGAGAACCGGTACTTTCCTTCCATGGGCGACGGAGACCTCTTACCATCAGGAGGCTCGTCTGCTCGTTTACGTTAAAAAAACACAAATTAACAAACATATTAATACATAAAATGTAATTGCGCTATCATCAAACAATGTGTACTAGAACATCAGTTCTCGAGTACCTCTCGAGCCTTACGTAATGCACTGATTTCGTCAATGTAACGAGTGCCAGTAATACATTAAGGTACTTGCACCAGTCACGGACAACACATGAGTCTTTTATATATATTTATAGGAAATCCTGATAAAATAGTTATGTACGTGTTTAATAACAACATACTCGTAACTTTTTTATACATCATTATAATTACAAGATTGTGTGTCTATCTAACGAAGGATTTTAATATCATAGTAAAAACTGTAAATTTTTAATGAAGTTAATTAATAAGTATCTATTTCTGAGATCTCATGTCACCGCTATTACAAGATAACGTAAAATGTAATAATACAATGTAAGATTATCATTGTAATTCTTCCTCTAAAATGTCCATTATTAGCACAAGCACCACACAATAGTCGTTATATAAAGAGAAAGCTTCTTCAGAATAATTTAATATCGCAATCTGTATGCTACGTTATTGTAACGTTCTGTTGATTCCAATATAATGTCCAAACATCATATTTTACTTTTAATTAAATTCACGCCACGTGGATGTAAATTCAAGACTGTTTTCTAAGGGCTAACATGTAGTAGGCTTTATCAGTACTTGGCGATCGTGCGGAATATACATGTAGAGGTGAAATTTCTCTCAGAGTAAGATTACATTTTTTATTATATTTTTTTGATGTAGATATACTTTTGTTTCTAACATCTTTATTGCTCACTGACGGGCCGTTCCTACTTCGTTCGGGTTGAACAATTATGTAATTTTTTACATATACATACATAATATAGAGGTTATGTCCATCCACAGTGATGTATCTTTCAAATGTAAAATATTTTTTCAAATATGTGCCGTGGTTCCGTAGATATTATTAATATAGATATAGACTAGCTCTTAGAAAAACATGCTCTATTTCATTTATTTATTTTTTACTAGCAAATGCCCTCGCTTCGCTTCGGAAAATCTACCTCACGCTTAAAGATAGTATCTGCATTTTTCTGGGTTATTCTCGATCTGTTAATTAGAAATACATATATTAATTCATAACTTTTTTATTTATGGACGGATTGCAATGAAACAAACTTTAAGTTTTATGTGACGCTTACTGCAATACATCAGTGAAAACCAGAACAAAATCGGTTAAGCTGTTTCTGAGATTAGCGGGAACAAGCGCACCGACAAACAGACAAAAATATTAACAACTGTTGTTTTGGGTTCTATTGCGTTAATAAATGTCCCTTATAATATTTTTTCTCATATATCGTTCATGTACAGAAATCGATCAATTAGAATTTTATTATTAGTGTAGATAGATGAATCGTGTAGGAAAGTTTACGGCATACTTATTAATCATATACCTACACCTTCAGGAAAATATTAGGTGCCTATCCAATTATAGGAAACCATTACTCAAGGTAAAAAAATATATTAATAAAATGGAATGGAATTAATTATTTCACAGTTATTTTAGCTACGTGCTAGTTGTTACTCAAATTAGTTAAATATTAAATTGAAATAATATAATCGGATGTTCACAAAGCGGATCAAAGTGACCATTCACCATCAGGAGATCGTTATAGTTCGTTATAGTTATCTCGGTATAATTAAAGTGCCTTAGAAAGTAATGAGAAACTATAATGTTTATCGCGGCAGTCTGACAGACAATCCGCGATCTTCGTAACAAATGCTGAAATATCTTCATATCCACTACTACAATAAAACCTCTATCAGTATTCAGAAGCCTTAGTATATATACTTTACTTTATTTTAAACAACACTACCTCCAATAGTCATGTTCAACGACAGCACTAAATAGTCCTTAAAAATATTTAAGCATCACAAGACGAGATAAAATTGTATTCGGTCATTGTGAGTCAGATGTCGCGTATGGCGGGCCGCACGAGATAATTTCACCTGACCTCTGGCAGTTCATTGACTGCGAGTGCGGCCTGCATAGTGGTATACGCATGTCTAGCTAGCTCAATGGCGCAATTCACGAGCACTGGCGTTGCTTCACGTGTAAAGTATTCAACTAATATTTTCAATTCAATTTACTGTAACGAATGTCAAATTATACTAAAACGTATCTTTTCAATAATATTTATTGACAATTTTCTTCTTCTTATATCCCTGTCGAAAATACGAGGAAAGGCGCAAAATCGGTTACAATGTGTTCTTAATTTTGAGGATAAAACATTTTTGTTAACACCTCTGGCCCGACATCCTTGTAAGAGAAACACAAAATTGCAAATTAAAATATGGTATGTACATTTATGGCTATAAATGTCGTGTGTGTAAGATAGAAACGAATAGAAAGCCATTATTGAGTTTTCATACAAGTAGCCTGTTACTATTGGATTCTTGTTAAATCAAACTATGTTGTATATAAGGTAATGCATGACAACAATACCACCTGATGGTAAGTGGTGGTGAAGTCTAAGGTGTTGAACGCACTAACTTATAAACTATGGTTTATGAACTAATGAAATGCAAATTGTAATTAAAAATGCATATTATATTTTCTGATACACAAAGACACTTATTATATCACAGCAATTATAGAACCACGAAATATGATTTTTTGGTTCAAAATAAGTTATTTTACTTAAAATATATTTTATTTTTATAAAAAAAAAATACATCTTAACCATGCACTTAGTACTAGGTTAGGTTTGTTTATGAAAATTATGATGACATCATTTGACGCTAACACCTTGTACCATAACATCGTCTTACCAAGAGCCTACTGTGTATAAAGTGTTTCGATGTATAAAGGAGATGTAGAAACAAGAGGAAATTTATCTCGAACTGTGTGGGCGTGATCATTCTAACTCTGTATCTACTGAGTTAGTTATTGTTGTTTTCTGACAGCATGTACCAAAATCTTGTACGTTTGATGATGTCTACACACAAAAAGTATACACATAAGCAATTATTAATAAATGCAATGTTTGTAAAGAAAGGAAAAATAAATTATTATTATTTTATCCATATTTTTTAACGAATCGTATCGTTAAAATATATATTGTTTACTTTATTGATAGTGCCATACATTTGACTATGGAAGCACTACGTTCTAAAGCTTTATCAGAATTGTTACTAGTGGCCAGTGCATTAGAACCACGCATTCTATAATTTTTTCTATTTCTCTTGCTCTACATATATCTTTGTATAACAACGTATTGTGACTTTCGCCTTCACAGATTGCAGACTTAATCGTTTACATCATGGTATTACTATAATAATACATAAATACAAAGACTGTCATAACTGACTTATAATTTATGATCAGTTACACTTCAAATAATTATAGAGGGATCTATGATTCAAAGGGATCAGCAATGAGTTCATTAGATTTAATAAACTTCAGTACGCACTGAGTCAGCAATAGAGCCTTAGTATGACCCAAATAAGTAAACTTGCCATTGAAAGCATCAATTAAATGAAGAAATGTCCGTTTGCGATCTAAATGATAAATCTCAGTACCTGTTTAACCAAACTGTCACACCACTAAAAGATATACGACAAAATATGAAGAAACTTGCCGAAGTAATTTTAACTAGAAATGAACTTTGTTTAAAATAACTAAAAATTGCTATGAGTATTTCAAATTCATGCGTAAATGAATTATTCGTAGGGATCAGTAAAAATTCTAGGTAGTAAACAATTTTGAACCTTCCAACCGGCCCGTCATTATGGCACTCGGCGTTATATTATCAGTGGGTTCATACCTTATAATCTTTTATATATATTTATGTATACATTACATTGCTTATATATGCATAGTACAATATAAGAATGATTATTTAATTTTGTGTATATAATTATAAATGAAATTTATATAAAATAATTAATTATTTAAAATAAGTGTATATTTATAATTAGGTCCTTGTGGTGCAGTACCCAAAATGGTGACAGCATTCCCTCGTTGTATAGGTTATTGTCAATACTTATATGCTGAACTTCCAGCTCTTGGGTCGTATATCTTTTCTTTTAACTTTTTTGAAATTTCTTTGAAAGGATAACGAACGCCAAAGCCTCACGGTCCAAGTCTCTGAATATGTTAAAAATATCAGAAACTGAGACTCCTGTAGTTAACAGTTCTGTTGCAGCGCCAGCATTGACGACGTTAGTATGAAGATGGGTTGGTGCTAGTGTCACATGTTGCTTCCCACGCCAGTGACCGTCCCATACTCCAAGGCACAACCGACATACCATCGGGTCTGTTCTCTACTTTCTTTTTGTTCCGTACAATGTAGATTGTTCCGTTGTGGTCATCATCATTATTACAACCCATAACTAACCCACTGTTGGACTCAGATCTCTTTTCAAAGTGAGGGATGAAGGTGGCTAAGTGCTGACCAACAGATTTTATTCATCTATGTAAACATTTTGTCTTAATTGAGTATCTGGTATGTCTTAAGTTTTTTATTTTATTTTGTTTTGGTTCCAATCGCGAGTGAATTGGAGAATTTTTTGTATTAATATAATCTTTGTAGGAATCTGTAGAGTTTAAAGTTTGTATATGAATTGTTATTAAGTTAATAAATGTAGGAAATAGCAGAGGAAAAAAATTATCCGCATAAATATATTTACATTACATCTAAATGAATAAATTTTGATTTTGAATAAAATTTCAGTACCATCAAAATGGTTAAAGATGAATTGTTACCGCTAATAACTCAAATATTTAAAATTGTAATTGTGAGCAAGGATCCCATAATATCAGACCAAAATACATGAATACATTACTGTGTCAATAAAAAAAATCATGTAAATTTACTTATACCACAAACATTACTTAAAATTTAGATGATCTCCCATGATCTACCTCGCAAGGCTCTTTGCTCGTTATTCTCTGTTGTTGAAGCGAGCCCTCATTCATTAGCCTCTATCTAAAGCGCAATAAAATGTAAGTCTAAGCACCAATATTCTATAGACGTTTCACATTCTTTAACCGGATCTTAGGGCATTGGATTTTATTATTGTTTGGTTCACCATTTGATTAAAAATAATACGTTTATCTATTATTGAGATCTGAATTCATCATAATTAACAATGAACTTTATTTGCGTACTACCTCAGCACCAGAACCGTAGTCGATTGTTGTCATTTATTATCAGTAATAATGCTTTCATTTAGTCCTCACAATCTGAATTCGTCGGTTGTTGTCATCATTATTATCACAACCCATAGCTATCCCACTGTTGGACTCAGGTCACTTTTCAAAGTGAGAGGCGATTGTGGCTAAGTGCTGACTAGCCAATTTAACACACTTATGAGAACATTATGGAGAAGTCTCAAATATGCAGATCTTTAATGTCACTTTCCTTCATCGAATCAAACGATAATAAATGTCCAACATATCCTAATTTGTTATCTCTGGAAAATTGCATGGAAAATTATCCATGCGTTTATTATCTCTGGAAAATTGGATATCCGTGCAATATTCGAACTTATATCTCATGAGGAGTCGATGTTCAAACCATCAGGCTATCATTGCTTATATACATACTTCAGTATATTAAGTAGTTAATCTTGTTGACAAGTATCGAGTGGGCGATTCGTGTCATTTTGAGTAGCTATTTCAAGTTGCAGTGCTGCGTGCAAACTCGTCGTTGATAATCGGTGGCCAAGTTAGTCACTCAAAATGATTGTCAAGTACAGATGTCATGCAACCTTGACAGTCTAAGTAACTCGTGTCTACAGTCTGCTAATGAAGACGTCGAGATAGGCTGATCATGAAAGACGAGCAATGTGAGACCTATGATGTACATATGTACATGATGTACCACTGTTAACTGTTACATGTACACAGAGAAACTACCGATTAAATGAATAAATATAGTTGTTGAAGAATAAGTTTTAGTAATAGTTCGGTCTCACTGTCAGTACCATAATACTAAATTATGTTATTGACACGTATAATACTTAGCGAATAATAATATGTCACGCGGGAGACCGGGGTTCGATTCCCCGCCGGAGAGCCATTTCTCTAGATTTAAGGTTACAATTGTAACTTTATTTAATCAGTTTATATTAAGGGGCGATAGTTGGAGTACATTTATGGATTCCTGGAATTGTATAACCAATGATGCCAACCTTAATCAAAATTATTATTTTTTTTTAATTTTTGTTGGCTAAGGACCCTAAAAAAACAATATACTTATTTGATTTGTGGACATCGACACATATTTAACTTCACACTCGTATTAAATGCAAATTGTTTATCATTAGCAATTAAAAAGCCAATTTTTACATTTGAAAAAGTCACATGGGTTTATCAAATCCAATTATGTTCGTCTTCTTTTACGTTCACGTACATTTTAACATAAACAATTGGATTTAAAAACAATGTTTTGATCATGCTAAGGAGAGCGTATATGCTATGTATTGAATATAATTTTTTAAGTAGTATATTATATACGACATATTTCTCCTCACATCACTGCACCTATTCCATCAACACTCGTGCTCGCTACATCAGATACTGGTCCGATGTCCCTGCGCAGTTTATGAGGGTCGTAACATCGCAGACCGGCGGCAGTTCAGTTCAACATTATACAAGTTACACTTATTCAACCACGGATGTTTCCTTCTAGCTAGTTTGTAAAATCAATTTTTTTTTATAAATATAAGGAAATGAATGATTTGGGACATTCATTTTTATATGTTTGTTTTGTTGTTTCTTTAAAAATATTGTTTTTTATAATGTTACTTCTACAGTCCAGATCTTTTATTTTCAGAAACTTGGTTTTGGCAGTCTCGTAGGACTGTTGTGGTTTAACCGCGATCTCATGTGATGCCCTTGGTGTACAAGGAAAACGCTAGACATAATCAGGAAAGGGTTGACCCCATTAGTCTTTGAAACAGGATTCGGAGCAGTCAGGCTAAGGAGGACTCGAGTTGTATATGTTCCATTACCATATTCCACGTGAAAAAACGACTTTATGAACATGAGGTTTGTATTTCCCAAGAGCAAGTCCATCGGCGAAGTATCTTGAATTAAATAGAAAAGATGGGAACTCGATTTATACTACTGTCTAAATAAATAATTGATATTGTTTGTTTGTAACATCATAATAATAAAAAATATATTATGCAATTAACACGACACCTAAGCATAAGCAATGTTTATAGTATCATTAACTGTCGGTCTGTTTCATTTACACCAAATTCGCCATGGAAACAGCTAATACTCGTTTTAAGTTGGTGTTTGTGTGTACGTCCTGTGTGCAGTTTATGGTCGCTATTCTATCGAGCTGTCAGCAGTAGATTTACCAACGAAGATTCTAAATGCAGCGTCATACATATTCCCAATGTCGTAATGTTTTATTAATCTGAGATTAAAGCAAGGACAAATAAATTTTCCAGTCATGAATTTCTAAATTAAATGAAACTCGTTTAGTCAATAATAGCTCATTCGATTTTCGTTTTACAAATCGAAATGAAAATAATGAATGATAAGTCGTAATATATCATAAATATTCCGGTATTTAAGTTATGACTATCAGCAAGTTATGAGAAGGTTTATGGCATAAATATCAATTAACATAATTTATTGGTTTTATTACTTGGCGCCAACACTAACAGTCAAAGCTTCCGATTCTGTTTGCTTTAACAACCGCATAATAATTAATGTGCAATATTTGCAACAATTTAAATAATTTATTTATTGCCACTTATAAAGACATTCATTATGCTTGGGCAAATTTATGGCGAACCGTCTATAATATAGCGCCTCGTTTAAATAGAATTACAGATTAGATTCTATTCAATCTGTAGGTGGTCCTAATAAAATAACAACTAAATTGATCGTTATTGAAACCAAAAGCAATAAACTTAACATATTAACAGATAACAATGCACGAAATTATCTATTTCTATAATATTTGCAAGCATTATCTATCTACGCATCCATAAACAAAACAATGTTAACAATTTAAATGTATACAGTTGAAAAATTATCGTATCATTTACAATTGAATAATTCAATTTATTATAAATGTTACGAGCAATGTAAAAATTTTGTATACATATTTTTTGGCATACACTAAACAACTTTATCTAAATATAATATAACATAGATGATATTGAATATCCAAACAATATATTATATAATGCTAATATATTTTGAACGATATTTTCCTGTTTACAAAGCATTTAAAATACATATCAAGTATGAATTTATTCATTTCTTCATGGAATGAGCGAGATACTAATGGAGATAACACATAGTGTCAATAGCTTCTTCGACTATCAATTTATTATAATCGATGATAATGATCTACAACACCAGCAAAACCGGATAATTCAGTTATTTATTTGATTTAAACACCTTTTTTTATTCCCATTTATCTAGATTAGTCTTCAGTTTTCGTGCTCATGTTTAAAGGTAATATAATAAATTAAAAATGGGCCTTTAAATATGAAGCATTATCCAAAAATCTTGAAGTATAGGTATTAGGTCAATATACATTTTTTAGGCTTAGATATATAATTGTGACCTCAAATCCGACGAATAAAACTAATTAAACGAAAATTAAATTAAAGTAATTACTACCAAAAACCAAGAATTGCCTAACATAGAATTTTATGTGCAGTATTTCAATTTTATAACTAAAATTTAGACCCATAAGGCAGGAATCAAATCCCTACAATATAATAACAACGGGAATCAATGAAGTATAGCGGCGCATAGCTAATATTAGTTTCATATTGAAGAAATTATTCGAAGTTCACTACAAACTACCGACTTCGTAAGCGTTCGCGCGTGCCGCACTCGCACTGCGAGATGCTACACCTTGCCGAGAACCTGTTTGATTGTTTACTAATACGCGATTTACATTGATGCTTAAACACTATCAAAGACAGTATAATTTAGTTGGTGATTTATTATACAATTATAGCTGGACTGGCTGAGTTTTGGGCATATTGACGACGCGAAAATTAATATATAAAACGTACATAATGATATAGAAATCATTTAAATTTATAAATGCATAATTTATTAAGAATTTATTCATAGCGCTACCAGATTTTAAGATGGCACAACGATGGTAGTTCATAACCATAGTCTGTATAAAACGATACCTTGTTGGTACATGATTGAAGTGGGTCAAATTGTTCAAAATTTTTGTGATCAGTCCTATCTTATACCAATATACCTATAATATATAACTAAAAGTCGTAGTCTTTAGTAGTATGAAGACATTCCGGAGCAGATTCTCGTTTTCTGATCGAATTTTATTTGGTCATCGTGCTATGATATTGAAATTTGACTATATCAAATCAAGTCAGCTTATAACTTTGTATTATTTACTCGTGTTAAAGTAAGTTTACGAGGTCACGTAATTGCGAATCAGCTGGCACATATTTTTAAATGGACGGTTTACATTGATGTTTGTGTTCAAAAATTTTTTTGCCTAATCCCACTTATCTTGATAAATTTAATTTACAATAAATATCTATGCTAATGATCTATGCTACTATATAAATCTGTAGGCTCTGTAATTTTAATTTTGTTGACATATTATGTGATAAATATTCGTTTTATGACTTACTGACCCAAATTCTACCAGTTTCTTAATTTTTGCCTGTCTGTCTGTCTGGCTGTCTGTCTGTATGTTATGTTATAACTCTAAAACATGTTGACTGATTTTGGAAGACCATTTGATTGTGCACATGATAAGTTAGCAGTAGACCTTATCATAAAAAAAAACATTATTTTTGTACTTCTTCGGCAGCCATATTCTTTTGTTTCTTTCTTTATATGTGTGTGCTATAATAGTACCATAGTTTTATATAATTTATAGGTTTTTTAACCTTTCAATTAACTTGTTCTTATTTGTTTAAATAAAAATAATGTTATGTAATGTGCATGTTATGTAATGTTGTTTTTAATCAGTTGTCATTTGTTAGTAATATAATAAAGATTAAATTAAGACTTATGAATTATTACTGTTGAGTGTTATGTTAAACCATATAAATTGTTGAATGTTGTTGGAGGGATAAAAATAAATAAATATAACAGAAATAAATTTTGTGACGGTGAACTATGTTAAAACAGAACGTGAAACTATTGAAATATCTGCGCAAACGAAATTGCAGGAGTTTGCTAATATTGTATACTTATACTTTAAATACTTTATTGCGTTGTTTTATTATTAGACTGGCTAGATGTAAATATTTAATTTTCATATAGGAACTTGTCAGTGTTGTTTCAATTGTATCGGCCCTTACTTTCGACTTTAAGTTGGACTTCATATGAGACTGGGCTTTTGGATTTGATTCTTTGTCCGAAAATAAATCTAAAAATGTTTTAAAAGAACTTTTCTACGCACTGTCTGTTAACGAGCAGGTCCATCGCATGGTTTTTCGATGGCAACGCATCCGTAACGAATCAATTATTGCGGTTGTGCACGGAAGTCGGTGATTATTAACGATCATGTTGCTCATGCTCGATTGTCGGCTTTTACCTAACCAATAAAAAAATTATTAAAGTGGAAATGTGTGTAATAAGAGTCAATGTAATTCAAACATAATATTGCTTCGAGTGGTGGCGTCGCATGTGACATCGGCCGCGACTAATTGCCCGATAAGTCGTCGATTCGCATCTCGTTTTAATAAGGTGCGCTGTGCGCTTGTACGTGTGGATACCGATGGAATGCCACGGTCATGTGTCGTTGTGTGTGTGGTCCACCGAAGTGTGCGAATGACGTCTGCCGCACGTTTCATCGACCAATTTACATAGACACTCTCCTCCCTCTCTGAACACTACTGAGCGAGGTGTGCGCGGTGAAAAGAAATGCTTATTTGAAGCTCCAAATAAACCAGATCCGTTTTACAGTAACTGCGTGATCGTTGTTGCCACGTGAACTCATACCGTTCACTGTATTTGTGTGTAACCTCGATTCGGACACACTACGACGTAGCATTGTGGGCATAAACACGTAGTAATTCGCGACTATCATTATCCTAATGAATATCTGCCTCGAGATAAACTGTATTCGCCCCGATGTGACAAAAAATTTACATGAATGTATATACAGATATCTATATATTTGGAACAGGTTATGTGATTTGATAATTTTTGTAAACAGGTAAGTACTTATTATATAAATCGGATTTATTGATACGGTGATAACCAGATAAAAACACAGAAAAAGGATTGGCATGAGGTAACAAAGGTTTCAGTTAATGTTACTGTTCGTGTCGTATATGTGAGCTTTTCCCACGGTTTGTCTGTGTGTCCCACCTCCCTACCCGCATCTGCCTCCCGCAGTAGTCAGGGTTGATACAAAAACTGAATCTCTGTTACAAAAAGTATAAAAAAGTTTCGACTAATTTGATGCATCAAAAGCTCCATTCATTTTTGAAAACTTATCCAATACAATTATGTATATTGTTCGATGTTAAGGAGCTCAAAGGCTGCAGTATTTAAGCATAAGGGTTTTTCTAAAATAAATACGGAGAAGAGTTACTACCTCTTCGTATAACAACTTATTAATCAAAACGACGGGAAGTTGAAGTTATCGTGAAAAAAAAATGCATATTAAATACCTCATTATATTCAGAGTACACTCCTCTTTCCTTAATAAGCCCCACTTTCAACTATGATGTCTTTTCTTTTTTGACAGGAAAATATCGAGACAAAATAATTTCATTTTTTTATATAAACGGCAACCCTAACAGTAGCTATGTTTGTAGTTCTGTACGGGTTTAGCATTCAAAGTGGCATCATCCTCCCGCGACATTATACTTTCATATTTATTGCGAAAACGCCTTATGCCACATATTCTAAAAAGGCACCGTGCCCATTTCGATAAAAAAAACTGACATCCGATTAATGGAGTAACATCGATTTTATCTGTTTCACTTGTTACGCTATCTACATAGACGCTTTTGTTACAATTGGTGTTCGAGTAACGTTTCGTAAAAATATTTCGTAACTTACTAAGTTATTTAGAAGGTGATAAAATTGACAGCTTCATGAAATATACAATAGACGGCATGTTACGACATATTCGAAGTTATTAACGGAAACAATTACCTGCCTGTGACTATTAACTAGACTACCGGCAAATCTCCTGTTCTCGTAGCTCGTCCTAATTCTATATAATACATATTATAAGATGCGTACCTAAAAAAATTGTATAATATTTTCAATAGAATGTAAAGTTGGCCACCCGCAATTGGCCAGCGTGGTAAACTATGGCCTAAATACCTATCATTTCAGGAGCCAGTATTTGTTTAGGACGACATCATCGGTTGTGATGATTATGATGAGCACATTATAAACCTACCTAAATAAGAGTATTTGGTCATTAATAGAGTTTTATAAAGGATCTGTTTTGGCCTGGTTCCAAGCGTTATACATAGTTGCGTAAACACAAATTCGTAAGCGAGCGTCTATAGCACCCATATAAATAGGTAAATACATCAATTTATATAAATAAATAAATTTGTTTGAGGGGAACGACTCGGGTCGTCTCGTGCGTTATTTTCGTCGCCACCTTACGCGTCGACAATTATTCGGGAATTTCGAAAGATCACCCTGGAGAGACGGTCGTTGCCTTCTCTGACTCATTATTTAGTTTTTGATCACTTCAAAATGAGTTGAGGATAAATCGCAAAAACTGCATGCTGAGTGCATATAATCTTCGCAGTATTATTAATTTTAAAATTAAAAACGAGTAAGGAAGTGAACTAAGTTTCAAGGCATATTGACAAGTAGGTAGAAGATTGGAGGTAGTGAAAATAGTAATTATTGTATGTCATGATAGTGTCACATTGATATCAGTATCTTTTGACGATATCGATGATCGCAAAAAAGGATAATAACGGGTGCAGTAAAATACAGTCGAAAGGTTTGTTTAATATCGATTTCAATCGATTTAAATTCGTTCGAGTAGCCGACACATAACATCGATCTGGCGCAACACGTACCTTTACGCCACGAGTAATTTGAATGCTGCTAATTATAGGTGCTATTGCGGTTATAATAAGATCTTCCCAACTTCCCAGAAACGAGGCCGCCCGCTTTATTAATATTTATCCGATACACGCCGAATGCTCGGTCCCAAGCTAACTGACGCAGTCAAAGAAAACATGCCGGCCAGAAATAAAGTCGTAAAGTACAGAAACGATTTCAATCGATGTTCTCAGTGTATATCGGGTTATAAATGCGTAGAAAGTATCGATGAAACGGCGATTGAGGAAAATGGTCCATTTTATCGATTGAAGCCGATAGGAACTCAAATTGTTCACAGCACGGTCGCTTTATGCGTACTTGTAACCATAACATTTTTATGCTTTTGATTAAATTGCGATACTTAAAAAAATATCATTCATAATGCGATTTATTTAGTACATAGTCGATACGTTATTAAAAATTATTGAAAGTTCTCATATTGTATAGTCACATTAGTCTTGCAAATCCCACGAAGAATGTAGCGTAGATAATGTCCACTACATTTACTTCTGGACTCCACTTCACTTCAATCTTACATCAACATTACGAATGTAATAATTGATTGGTACTATTGTGAATTAATAGCATAAGCACGAATTTTCATTTAATACATTTAATAGAATAAGTCCATTAAAAATTATGTAGACATTAAATTAATTATTAGAAACCAAGTTTTAGTTGTCATCGATGTAGTTCTTGGAGACATTTTCATGTTATCTTATTTAATTTATCAAATGAGTTGCAATAAAATACTACAGAAAAGTAATCAGCCAATGCACACGTTATTCTAAAGTAGCATTTATTAGAACATTGCCTGTGTGCGAAGCTCCCTGTCTAGGAGATATTAATAGCTATGCAACATTAAAAGTTAAATGATTGTTCGTACTCTGTATGTACATTATATTTATAGTTTCTTCTTTAGCGTATCATCACTTTATGGAAAACAACATAAAAGAATAAAGGTTTATTAATAGTTATAGCTTTGTACTGTACCTTTTTGTAATAGAAGTAATATTATTTTTTACCTATCTCCTTGGTTTGAGACAGATAAAACTAATTTATATTTCGCATGCATAAAGATTAATCTCGGTTCTTTTATTACTTGGTTCCCTTTTCATTCTACCACAAATTGTTGAACTTTATTTAGTATATAATTTGACTGATTTTTTTATCAAGATTACTTTCAAATTGGATCGATAATTTAATTTTCTCACGTAACTTTCATGGTTAGCATATAATTGTATACGATTTGAAATTTGCCGTCGAGTTGAATTTACAGATTAATCGCTAGCCTTCGGCTTCCGTAGAAGCTGATGCGCACGCGCATATTGCACTAACACGCAACACATTTTGGTAACGAATGACAGACATGCCTTCCGGGAAAGTGAAATTCTGCATTATGTGCTATATATACTTAGGACAATAGAAAAGTAACTATAGTAACTTAATCATCGCTTTCATCTCCTTGTAATTTTCGTATTTTATTGTCGTGACGCGTTCGCAAGAATCTGAAGACTATTTAGAAGATTAGAGAAGTCTAATGAAAGTTCAAAGATTTTTTGTACTTCCATAATTTAGCTAATTATTGAAATTATTTTTTTTATTGAATAATATTAAGAAAATACTAAGTAGGAATATGAAATCGACCAATTTATTTCAATTTTTTACCTAAACATAATTCAAAGTTGAATCCGCAGGATGAATTTTTGACGGGATTTTTTCTCCTCTTGTATCGTTTTCTGCCCTATGTTTAGTTGAATTGAATTGAATTTATAATTTATTATTATCATGATATCATTAACTGTCAAAGATTTGTCTTCAACACAATCGTAAAAGAAAAGGGCCATCCACGCTACTCCAGTATGGATTGAATTTATTATCCTATTCATTTTAAACTGAATGTGCTTCTACCTTCGAACGGTTTTAATTACTTTCCTAACCGTCTAAATGTTGACTAGTTGATACCTCTGTTAGAATTAACTCTGTGTTGTGTTCTTGTTAATTAAGATTAATACAATACAATAAACAATTAATACAATAATTAAACATACACTGAACACTATGTATGTAAGTAACATAATCTCTTACAAAATGTTTCAGTCAGTTTAAAATCTAGTATGGAGTATTTATTGACTTTGTTATTATATATATTATACGTTACATGCATGCATGCATTATAATATCTGTCAATTAATTTGACAACAATTGAAATCTCGTATAATACATAGTTTAAATCCCAAGGAAATAACCAAATTGTAGGTAAATATTTCGTGATTGATGTTTAAGTGTTCATTGTTGTTAATATTATATGCATACCGCGGTTGTCGATATTGGGCTCTGGCCATTCGCCAATACTCCAGCTTCAAATTGATTTTGCCATTGCTGTAGCAAAACTCTTTGCCCTGCATGTAAAAAGATTTAATTAAATTTCATATTTGCACGCAAGTATATGATTCGAAGGGTAAGTTAACCCATGTAGAATTATTTGCGTGTTTGTCTGTACGTCTGATAGCTTTTATATGTTCAGCAAAAGATTTGGATGGAAAAAAGTTAAACAGCCTTAAGTGACCCAGACAGGGATAAATAGTGTACACCAACCCATTAGTGCGGGTGTATGAGTGTGTAAACGTTTTATGATTTTGAGTTAATATTGTGAGGTCGAACAGAAATAACATATCAAGTGATAGGGTTCATTGAAGGAGTACAAAGGTATTTTATTCCATTATTTTAAAAATTGGTTTTGAACGAGTTTTTCAAATTTAAAAGTTCATCTTACTTTTATAAAGTATATTACCCCGTATAGTACTGTATTAAATTGTAGCATAGGTTTTAATAATTTGCCTCAGATTGGTCGAATATGCGGAAAATCGGTTTGTACAGAATATCATTACAAAGAGCCACAGCTCACCACCACGGTAATTGCTGTGTGCGACCCTTTACTTTATAGCTTACTGTAATATGTTACTTGTATGTTAATATATCACTTATTTCAACACTTAAGTTTATGTTGCCTGCAGTAAGTATTTATTAAAATATTTTCTTTCCTCGTTTCTGTAATTTCGTTTATTAAAATTAATAAGCCTATTTGTTCAGTGAAAAAAAACTTGTTATTCTGAATATGTGCAACTCTTTTGAAAGGCAAAATCATTTTAATTAGACCAAAACAATATGGACTATAAGCACAATCGATGTTAATTAAATCAATATACAAAAGGTATGTTGGTGATTCTGTTGGAAATAAATAGATCTCGATACCATTTGACTGATCAATGTGTTGGCACAAATATATGTATTGAGTAAATAAAAAAAAAACATGTGTGTAGAAACAATAAATATTAATGAAATAATTAAAAGTTAAGTTTGAATAATTAAAATATTGTTTTATTTAATCAATTGTGCGAGCATGTATGTGTATGTTGTATGTATGTGAGTATGAGTGAATTTTTGTATTTGTTATGTACGATTTCCTGTTAGATGTGTTTCATTGTCGTTTTAATTAATAATTAAAGCCATTTAGTTAAGTTTATTAAAGAAATATTTAATAAATTATAGGCGCAGGCAAATAACGTATATAATGTTTTTTGCAAGTACCCGCTTGCAACACTATCCTTTCTGTTCTATATTATTAATAATAAATGCTATTTAAAGATAGTGATATAAAATTTTGACATATTTTTTATTATAATTCATCATTGGATGCAGCAGACTGGGACGGGCTCAGAGAATTCTTGAGTTCGTATCCCTGGAGGCAGCTGTGTTTTTCTTCGGGGGATCCAAACGTGTGCGCTGATTTAGTAGCCGATGTGATACGCCAGGGTATGGAATGTTTTATCCCTAATTCTGTCGTATCCATCGGTGGGACAAACTAGCCCTGGTACAGCGGTTCGTGTGCTGCAGCAACGAACAATAAACATGTTGCTTTGCAGGCCTGGAAATCAGCGTACACATGTAAGGATCGATCAGCCCTAGAGCTTAAGACAAAGCTCAATGCTGCCTCCCGGTCAGCTAAGAGGCGGATGGCCAAGGCGAAGGCCGAGTTCATCGGCAGAATTGGCGAGCGGTCAGTCGGTTACCCCTCCGGGAGTCGTGCATTCTGGTCGCTGGCCAAGGCTGTCGAGGGCAACTTTTGTCGGTCATCTCTTCCACCACTGTGCAAACCGGATGAATCCGTTGTCCATACGGCAAAGGGGAAAGCCGAAATTCTTGGCACCCTTTTTGCCGCCAGCTCGACTCTTGATGACGGGGGACCACACTGCCTAACATCCCGCGGTGTGAGAGCTCGATGAATGAAGTACTCTTCACTCAAAAATCGGTCAGACGAGCTCTTCAGTCCCTTAATATCAAGAAGTCGAGTGGGCCGGATGGTATACCCGCAGTGGTGTTAAAGATGTGTGCTCCCGAGTTGACTCCCGTCTTAACGCGCCTATTCTCGCTATCCTATGCCACAGGAATTGTACCGTCTTCGTGGAAGATTGCCCTTGTTCATCCCATCCCCAAAAAGGGCGACCACACCGACCCGACTAATTACAGGCCTATAGCGATAAATTTCCTGCTTGCTAAGGTGATGGAGCGTATAATTAATACGCAGCTCCTGAGATACCTGGAGGATCACCAGCTGATTAGTGACCGACAATATGGCTTTCGCCATGGCCGCTCGGCTGGTGACCTTCTAGTGTATCTCACGCACCGGTGGGCTCAGGCCCTAGAGAGCAACGGTGAAGCACTGGCAGTCAGCCTAGATATCGCTAAGGCCTTCGACCGAGTCTGGCACAGGGCTCTTCTTGCGAAGCTACCATCCTACGGTCTTCCCGAGAGGCTATGCATTTAGGTAGCCAGCTTTCTATCTGAGCGACATATTAAGGTCGTAGTCGACGGTTGTTGCTCAGATATGAAATCTATAAATGCTGGCGTTCCCCAGGGGTCTGTGATATCCCCTACACTGTTCATTCTGCACATCAATGATATGCTACAGCACGCTAGTGGCATTCATTGTTATGCGGATGACAGCACTGGGGATGCTTACTACACAGGCCCTGCAAAATCCTCTCGGTCACAAGTGGAGGATAGCAGAATTAAACTTGTGTCTGAAGTCGAGGCCTCTCTGGAGGGGATCTCGGAATGGGGTAGACTCAACCTAGTAGAGTTTAACCCCGCGAAGACACAGGTTTGCGCGTTTACCGCTAAGAAAACCCCATTTGTCATGGCGCCTCAATTCCAGGGTACCGCGCTCACCATTAGTAATAGTGTTGGGATTCTGGGCGTTGACATATCGAGCGACGTACAGTATCGGTGTCATTTGGAGACTAAGGCCAAGTTGGCCTCTAAAAAGCTTGGCGTCCTGAACCGGGCGAAGCAGTACTTCACTGCGAGGCACCTGCTGATGCTTTATAAAGCACAAGTCAGGCCTCACATGGAGTACTGTTCCCACCTCTGGGCAGGGGCGCCAAAATACCAGCTTGGCCCATTTGACGCCGTGCAAAAACGTGCGATTGTAATCGTCAACGATCCACGAATCACTCACGGGTTAAAACACCTAAGTCTTAGGAGGGACATCGGCTGCCTCTGTGTGTTCTACCGCCTTTACAATAGTGAGTGCTCCGAGGAATTGTTTGATCTGGTGCCTACTTCACCCTTCTACCACCACACCATTCGCCGAGGAAGAAAGTTTCATCCACACCGGCTGGACTTGTGGAGAAGCACCACGGTCCGATTCTCAAGATTTTTTTTGCCAAGAACGTGCAAATTGTGGAATGAGCTTCCTTCCTCGGTATTCCCGGTGCGATATAACATGGGGTTCTTCAAAAAAGGTGTAAAAGGAGCTCTCCTTCAGGGCCGGCGTTGCATTGGCGATTCCTCTGGTGTTGCCCTTGTCAACAGGCGACGGTGACCACTTACCATCAGGTGGCCCGTCCGCTTTTACGTCGGCTCTTAAAGCCATAAAAAAAAAAACATTGGATGCTGCTGAAGGACAGCAACTTCATAATGCAAACGAAACGATCATAACGAAAGTTGCTATTGGTAGGTTAGTGCTATTTGTTTTACATCGTTTCAAAATAGTCTCCTTCATGCATTATACAAAGTACCATCCAACTAAACTAACTTTGAGAACACATTTGCCAGTCTTGATTCGTCAGGTTTCCACAGTTTTCTCAATGCAATGCTCGAAAAAACTCTTCTTTTATTTCCTCTTTTTTTGTCTTTGAGAACAAAAAGATATCATGGGAAGCTAAGTCAGAGGTGAAGGGTTAGGGTTGAGTTTTCAACACCACGTTCCTAAATAAACACATTTGTTGTAAGGGAGGTGTGCGAGGAGACGTTGTCACGATGTAGCATGATATATATATATATATATATATGATATATACATATATATAGCCCGGTCTTTAGTTGTCGTTAATAAGCTTTGGACAACGCTAGTGTAGTATACCATTTCAAATTAAATGGTCTTCAATTAACAAGCATTAACATCGACAAGTGTCTACTCTGGGAAAAAAAAATGAATTACCATTTTTTGCCAACTCTGCGAGGTCTTTGTGATTTTGTCCGTAACTATCCTTCTGAGAAGACGTTTACTGATGATTGCCTTTTATCTTCAAAAAAATAAGTTTTAAAAAAACTTGTCTTTCAAAAATTATTTTATTGGCAATACTGACGCTCATCAAAAGCCACCCAACAAAAGAAAAATACAGAGAATTCGTAGACAAATAGAGGAGATTTTTCTTCTCGTATTATATATATATATACATGGAATGTTTGTAAAACAGCAGATTTTTTTTAGAAGTTAACCAATGATACAGTCTGAACTTTTATCTGTGATGCCTAGTATTGTCGTGGCCTGACCCGTCGGACGTCTGGCTTGTCGCCAGCTTACTTTGGTTTAAATTGCTTCCACATCTTTCATTTTACATGTCTTCACGAATAAAGTTGCAAATTCAACAAGATCAGCATTTTTCTAACAAAATCAACCGCAGTCATGTAATAGAAGGCTACCGGTTAATTACTATACTACAATCAAGGCTGCCTTTGTTACATTGATAGCAGATTTTACAGATTTATCAAGAAGATATTTAATAGGCATTGGCACCACGACCTGTGTAGTAACAGATGTAGTAATAGTTGCCCATTCGGGGACTCCGGTTCGAATAGTGCGTTAGTGTCGAGTTCTGTATAGTAATTTAAAAAGTGTGTGTCTAACCGTAATTAGCCACTGTGGAATGCGGGGTGCGATAGTTATATTTTGTGATTTGTTTCCGAAGGGCTTATTATTGACTATGTGCATCTGATCGCGGGCTTTTAACATTAAGGTGTATTGCTCGTTGCATTGTTCTAGTTAGGATTGGTACAGTAATACAGGGCGTAGTAATATTTTTTTACAAGATGTAATTTAAAAGTTTTTATCTTTTCACAAGCATTCATAAATGAAGTAACTGTGGCATACAGTGTGCATATATTGGTGCTCTTCGGGTGTCGTAGCAAGCTTATTTCAACTGGCCGTATGCCAACGGACTCTGCTTGGAATTGCTTTTACACTGTAGCAATGATATTGTAGCACTGCGTGGAACACCAGAGCGTTATATGTGCATAGCAACTTGTACATTTAGTATCCATCAGCTTGTAAGATTTAAAGGAGTTTTTCATAGGACAGAAATATATGCTTAACTATATCATACATTTTTGAACATCTTCCTAAACAAGACGCCAAGGGTTCACACATTTTAATTCTTTGTATAATATAATATTCTTCTTCTTCTTCACGTGCCATCTCCATCAAGGAGGTCGGCGACCATTTGTCGATACGTCTCTTTATCAGCAGTCATATGAACTGGCTTATCTGTGATTTTAACCCGCAGCCAGTCCCTTATATTTCCAATCCATGAGATTCTTCTTCTACCTGGACCTTTACTTTCTTCAATTTTGCCTTCAATTATTGATTTTTAATTTTTAAATAATAATTAAGAGTAATTCAAGTGTGGCATACTAAGAACTTTAGAAACTCTAAAATCAAGATCATCAATGTACGCTGAAATATGTTACAGAGACTGCTCTCAGCTTTTTCAAACACGAATATAAAGCATAATTTATAACATTGATCCTCGTGGTCACGGCACTCATAATCTTTCTTTCTTCTGCTTCTATATTGCTTTCAAAACAACGACTTGTTTTTTTTCCAACAAACTATGTGTATTAATTAAACCCTAATAATTTTCTTACTTCGTATTTTTAAAGAATTGTTCATACTTGTTTTTTGGAAAGCATTCGGTAACCAGAGCGACTTATTTCCTTAAAATTTTCCGTAGCAACTCCTACTTTTCAAAGGCAACGTGTAATTCCGTGCCAAGTGCAAGTTGTTTTTCTTCTTTTAAACAAAATTGAGATGCGTATTGCGGCAAATATATTACGATGAATTATCACTTATTTATTAATGTTATTGAAGGAAACTTCTTCAAAACTGAAGAACAGACGTAACATAGGCTACAAGATTTTACTTTTAAAAATTTCACAAAGTAGTAGGACACAATCCTAAAAAACCTAACAAGTCGAACGTTCCAACTATACTAATATAACAAACAAAACCGAAGGTGCGCGTCCGATCATTACCGACCCGAATTCTAATGACCCATTTGATCCACTCATTCTGTTTTTCGCCTCGAATTTGATCAAATTATAGGTTGAGCCGTATTATAATAAGTATTTCAATACTGCTCAACCGATATCGTTTGTGGAATTTTGGCTTTTTATTACTCGATTCCGTTTGGTTATTGGATAATTTGAATTGTCTAGACAGAGCAAAAAACATCTAAAGGAGTTACGAAAATTTAACTTGTCGAAGTGTCAATCCTTATTTTTATACGAAGATTGACATTTAGTTACGTTATTGAAAGTAATATTACGATGGATGGTGCGATAGAAATTTTACGCCGCAACAAATATGAAACTTACAAAAATTAATCACCTATGTGACAACTGAAGCGTTTAAACCTTTTTCACGCATAAAAGTAAATAATGATCGAGTATACACTAAACAGTGTTCCAATGTTACATGATTCTCTCTATCCAAAGTAGTAAGTAAGAAGGGGACGCAGTTACATAGCATTTTCATTTCTCGACACAGACGTGATGGAACAAATAAATGAATATAATACTGAAAATCCTGAATATACTTACTTTTTCTATTGGAAAAGCAACTCCATTTAGAATACAACATGGTTCAGATTTTCAGCGTTAGGTCAAACTTTTTAGGATTCCTGAAGAAAAAAAAATGGTGTGCAGTTTAATATCGACTCAATACGATCGGTAATAGGAACTAAGAGTGGCAAGTGCTTTCTCCATTTACAGCCTTTCGGATGTCGGTCGTAGTAGACTGTCCTTTTCAGTTTCAGTGAGAGAGGAAAGAGAGGTAAGAAGGGGTGTCGCACCCACCCTCGGGTACGGCGGGAGGTAAAAGATTAACCCAGTTTTGTTATTTGTCCACTGTCAGTTGAGTACCTATTCACAATGCGGCTGGAGTCTGCCCCGCTGGATCCTTTGGCCGTTTAACGTAATTGTAAATGATTAATGCGTCTGTACCACAGCGTAATAGCGACAAGAGATTGGAAACCGATGCTCTCGTTTTGATTTATGACCTCACCTCGACTTGTATACTTAAGGTTTGATGGAATGTATCAAATACTTTCCCATAGAAATATCGGACCTAATTTTGTCAATCGATTACGTAGTACACGTTATGACTGTCGCTGAGTTATATTTCCGAGGCGTTACTTAAGCAATCATTCGAATGATTATGTAAGAAAATTATATTCATCCCAGATTAATAATCCGTAACAATAGAGTTCTATGGCTTGAAGAAAATAGCGGAAAGCCTTAGCGTTAAGCCGAGCCAAAATTAGTCGTTATTGCGCCACTTAACAATACAGTACACTCGTAAGAGTTATTTGAAAATCGACTTCAAAATGTATTTTTATTACTTATTAACAGATGTCTTAATAAGATGGATGCCATAGTACAGATAGATTACAACGTCATGTAACTAAATAAATGTTGGTTTGCCTAGTTTTGAGTTCATTGATTAAGGATTCTTTGATGATAAGTTTCGTCATAAGTCTGTAAGTTTGGTAGATGCTAATATTGCACTTTTACTATAGAAGAAGATAATCTTTCTTATATTCTTCTTCTTCACGTGCTATCTCCATCAAGGAGGTCGGCGACCATTTGTCGATACGTCTCTTTATCAGCAGTCATATGAACTAGCTTATCTGTGCTTTTAGCCCGCAGCCAGTCCCTTATATTTCCAATCCATGAGATTCTTCTTATACCTGGACCTCTACTTCCTTTAATTTTGCCTTCAATTGTTAATTTTCATAAGTTATATTTATTGTTCCTGTGTATATGTCCAAAATAGGCTGTTTTTCTTTTCTTAACGGTTTTCACAATTTCCAAATCTTTATTACTTATTTGTAAAACTTCGACATTCGATATTCTACTTTTCCGTTTAATTTTGAGCATTCTTCTGTAGATCCACATTTCAAAAGCCCTTAGTTTATAAATTGACTTCTTTTTCAGTGCCCATTTTTCGGAACCATACTTAAGAATTGGAACAATATAATATTTAATTATTCTCCACCGCAATTTTAAGCTATTTTTTTCTGTTAGTCAATAGTTTTCTCATGTCCTGGAAGGTGTTTCTGGCCATTTCAATTCTTATTCTAATTTTATGATCCAGTTCCCAGTCCTCATTTAACCAACGGCCGAGATATTTGTATTTATTATATTATTAAACAAAATTGTTAGGTATTTCCATCAAATCTGTACTTATTTATTATGCCATTGTTTAGACAATTATTTCTAAAAGGCTTATATACATTAATAAACATTTGTATAATATAAAAATATAAGCTGACTTAAGAGACTATGTTATAAAATACATTTGAATATATACTTAAATGAATATAATTTCGATAAAGGAATGTAATTGGTGTTAATGTTATGTTAAAAAAATATATTAATTTTCCTACAGCGTCACCTACCGGATTCCAATATCACTATGACCCATCTTCTGGACAAATCCCACATATTGGGTAAATATGAATGAAATCGATAATGTAGATCAGAAGTTATATGATGACTAACAGACCCACCCACCTTCGATTATATTATAAAGAAAGTAGTAGAGAAATTACAAATTATTTTTAGAATATTTCTTTAGGTACGATTCAATGTATCAACATGGATGATGCCAAAACATCGGGATCATCAATTGAGATGAGTGTACCGCAGGGCTCAACTCTAAGCCTTTTATTTTTCTAGTTTATATTAACGATTGACCGCATCCTATTAATAATTGCGTGGATATTGTACTGTTTTCTGTTGACATATCTATAGTATTTAAGACTAATATATATGCTCGGATGTCCGTATATCGGTTCTCGCAGGTAGACTATGTAGACCTATTTAGGTTATTAGTATTTATTATATTATTACAGTATCCGAAGTAGAGATAGACTTGTCTATTTTACCTATTTTATAGTGTTATGGTATATTGGAGTAAAGCAGCTGATATTGATTCAATATTTGTATTATAGAAAATTGCTATTAGGACAATACATATATTAAAGTCGCGTGAGTCTTAGCTAGAAAAATTTAAAGTATTAGGTGTACTCACCTTAACCACTTAATAAATTTATAATAAGGTCTCTTAGTGAATACGTGATTTACTGATTGAAAGTTTCAAAAGACGTGTTTAAGCACAGCTCTTAACAAGGAATCCTGTAAATAATTCTGTGCAGGTTAAAACCTTTTTTGTAATTTTCATGTCAATTTAAAAATTGTGGTGAAAAGTTTCTTTCGCCGTTTTTGATGCTTAATGTTAAAGCACCTTTTTGAAACAGTAGCAGAAGCAAAAAGGTATTTACATAATACCTAAATGATTAAATTATTTTAAAATTGAATTTGAAAACCAAATAAAATATAACAGATTTATACGTAATATATTTCGTTATTAAGGAACGCTTAAACTTCGCCTTTTCTTTTAATAGTTATTTCACAGCCTAAGCAAGCTCAAGGGCAGAATAAAAGCGTAATAACAACGAGCATTTCAGGATTTCTCGAGAACTACCAAAGACAAAACGAAAAAGCACTAATTAACGTAGAAAAATGCGTTAAAACTTAACCCTAAGCAATTTTCATTCCAATTTCCTTGCTTTTACTATTTCTTCGCTTATACAGAGTTCACGCAATGCTTTGTTTCGAAGGGCAGGGGCAATTACTGGAATGGGAAAAAACCCTACATTTTCATGTGGAATTTTTAAGACTGTATTTTGACGTAGACTTATAAATTTGATAAAATATCATACAAAAATTCCTATTGCGCTAGGATTCCTTTTGTTACGTGGCATGCACAGACACAAATGGGACATCCCGTACAATCAATACGCAATAATTCTTGTCTTTTTTATCTAAATAGATTGACGGTAGACGGTAGAAACTGATGGTAAGTGATCATCACTACTCGTGGACATCCGTAGCAACAAAGGCAACACCAATGCATTGAAATCATTGAAAAAAGCAAACGAAGTACCCGCATATTTTTTTTATCTGTCACATGAATAAAGGCCCGAACGGAAAAATCGCTCGGGACTATTTTTTCGAACACAATTTCACTAAGAACCGTATCATATAATATCAGCCATATCTAAATAACATAAAATTATATATACATTTAAATTCATGTGTATAGTCTGTTAAATTCATGTGTTATAGTCAAACCAATGCTAAAGAAATTACATTGCGCCAATTTCATAGTTATTCGATAACAATTCACGTACCAACTCCATCGTAACATCAACGTTGGGACGCCAATATTGATTATGATTTTCAAATGTCTTTCCAATTTTAAGTCGATACGATGACTAGTTTTGATAGACTTTATCCACACAATTCTAGTTTTATTTCAATATGTGCTCTTCAACGCTCTTCCCGTAACTCGGTTAGAATTTTGATAATGCATCTCATTCTCCACCCTCCGGATAACTGACCCGTCTAGACGTCTCCGTTGGCTAACTGTATAATAGTCTTCTTTAAACTGTGGGTAGTAGCTGATGTGATGTAGCAAGTAAGTGAATTAATATTAACATTGAAGTATACCAGTTAGCATTTCTTAAAAAGTTAAGCACCAGGAAACGAATGGAATAAAAATTTACACGGTTTTGATCGAATATTTGAAGCGACAAATACGAAGGGGTCTCTCCCCAATCTTTCTCAATTCTACCACAAAAATTTTAATACAAGTTTGTCTGTATATTTTAATCAAATGTTCACTTGTACATATAATGTACATATCTTGTACTTATATCACGTTCGAAAGACGGATATTAATAAAATTTGGTGTAATACTCAATTATATCATGGAATATAATAAAGATTTGTATAATGTAAATTGTATATAACATAAATAATGTAAATGCAATTATTAAATTTTCACATTTAAGAAAGTACAAAAGATAGGACTGCAACATATAATAAGTTTAAATTCGGCGCGATTATTTTTCAAACATCCAAAAATTTGTAAGGCAAAGTTACTTACAATATATTATTATGTGTGGTATTCTTATTATGAGCAAACAGGATTGATAGTGTATGAATTGAATCAATAGAGGTCACATTTACAGAATGTTGTTGCTTTGTCGTGACAATGTTTGTCGAATGCTTATACCTAAGCTGGGACATAATAAATGTCAAATTGTTAACAAATTAATAAGTTATTTAAACTTTCTCGAGTACAACTTCCACCGAAATAACTGTTTTTTTAAACATATTTGTGTTTATTTATACTTATTTTATGGCATATATCTGTAAATACGGGCAGAAGCAAAGACGCGGGATTTAACTAGTTTTATAAATACAGTTATTGACAGCTATATCTAACGGTAGCATGTAAATTAGTACCGAGCGCGCCGTATGAAGGGATGTGATACAAGTATTTGTCTCTTGAAGAGTTGGAGGGTGGCTTTTATGGAAAGTCTGCATTGCCATATTGATTATTTAGTCTGTCGGCTCCAGACTGAAAGATTATTTAAAGCTTAAGCGTGACTATAGTTTTGCAATGATTTGTCTCTGATTTTCTTCATGTAGTATAGTAATATTCAGGCACGTTAAAATTCAAACTCGGTTGAGAAATATTAAAAATACGGGTAAGAAATATAAAAAATCATTACGGGTGTAAACGGTTACACAGACAATGTTACTCTCGACTTATAATAATCGATTTGTTAATGTATGTATGTAGAAATGATGCGCTTAAAGAAAAACGACTAATGCATGTGGGACAAGAGCACGTGGGTTCTGCACAACAGCAGAGATATGTTGTATATGCACAATATGATTTCGACAATTCGGCATGTCACCCAACCGACAACTAATTTTATATTTTAGAATATGAGATTTTAAATGGTATATTTAATGGTATATTCTAATTTCACCATAGTAAAATTCTCTAACAAAGTTTCGGGATTTTATTATTTATTGTTTCTTCAAAATTTGTACGATAACAATACCAAGCTTCATATTTATATGTTTAGAAATTTTTAAGTTTTGAATTTACGTATAACTTCAAAAAAACAAACAACTCATAGGATCACTCACAAGTCGGTCTGTTTGTGCATTTGTCATAACCGATTTTCAGCGAATCTACGTTCTGGTCATTTTAACTTAGCATTCATATAATTATATGAGCTCTTTACACGATAGTAATTAAAGCAACTTTAATAGTATGAGTACAATTAATTTAAAATAGTCAATTTCTTAACTTAACTTAACTTAACTTACGTCATCGTCATTACAACGTATAATTGTCCCACTGTTGGACTTGGGCTGTCCGGTCATATTACTGAGTACGGATTCAGCTCCCTACGCCGCAATAGTGAGCATTATATTATTACTTAAGAAAGTAGTTCTTTTAAGTATGCATGTATTCTTAACACCGAAACCTCCGTCGCGATACACTTAATAATTTAAATTATGCCCATAACTACATCAAAGATCATGCATCATGAGATAAACATGCATCAGAGATTCTCAATTATGAGAAAAAAAAGGTGCGAATCCTGCAGTGAGTCGCTAATAGATTGAAGCCATTTTGAATGGTTAAACGCATTCGGGATTTAAAGCTACGAGTAGGTCACCCAAGCGAGAGTTCCACTTTCAAACCACTAAGATTGTCTGATTAAATTAATGAATAAAGAAGCGCCAGTACATATCGGACGCACAGTGAAAAGTTCTGTAGTAGATATCACTAATAGGATTAATTTCATCAACAGCAAAAATAAGTTTGTATTTCATATGAATACTATGAAAAACAAGATTACTTTTAAAGTTGTTGAACTTTAATAGCTTATAATCGAAAATATATGTTTCAAACTTATTATTTTTGAAAGGTTAACAAAGATACCCCGCTTACGCATACCTATGTATTGGATTTTTTCCCTCAGTTCACGTAAGGAAACATGTCACTAATTATATTTGTAATTTTCCTCAAAATTTCATTTATGTAGTGCTCAATATTAATTTAGTAATAAAATATGTGTGACATCCATACTTGATGAAAATATAACGGTTCCTTTCTTGTCATTAAGTTACGGAACCTAATAATACAATACACCTAATAGTATAAGCGCTCAAAGCCCGACCGACGGCTCGTGTGACGTGTGTGGTTTTAGTTGTTATTATTATTTTATATTATTCGGGCAGTTTAAGGAACTTCTGATATTCGGTTTGGCTGCCAGTGATTGTTTAAATTTTAAGTTTAAACTTGTATGGTGGTGGCCATGGTGGCGTTAGCACCATGAGTTTGACTTTGAAGCCTACTGTCTGTTTAGCAATAACGTGGAAAATATCCTATTTTCGCGGCTTGCGAGTACTAGACCTTTACGTTGAAAAATAGTACAAGCATGTCCGAATGAATTGTAACTCACTTTTATCACACAAGGTGTTTTGTAAATTTTTCATGATTTCCTCGATCACTTAAACCTGTTTCTTGAATATATATATTTTTTTTTGTTTAAATGTTTTTTTGGTACAAATCACATAAAAATTCGTTCAGTACTTTTAAATTATCATGTTCAGAGCCATAGTTTTATATTAAGTACTTATAAACAAAGCACCAATGAAAGCTCAAAAATTATAAAGAATATGGAAATGTAATCACAGTTAGAAAGTTACGGCCGACGAGCTTTACATTGCTCCCACGACTTAACCCGTCTGCGATTTTAAAAATCAGATGGTTAGGGTGGTTCCCCCCTGGAAGGGTTGCGAGCTAGGGGACAAAACAGAAGAAAACTGTTATTAAAACGCGAGAGTTTTCAAACGGTCGTTTTTGTTTCACGATGACCACACTTAACAGATTATTTTGTGAGTTTTCTAATGGACTGGTGAGAAATTATTTGGAGGTATTTAATACAATTATTAATAACTAAATAGAAAAATTATATGATCAATAAATTAGTGGCTCGAATGTCCGTCTCCCGGGGAAACTAGTTCGACTCCCGCGTTACGATTTTCTCTTGTTATTTTTAAAATATATCTGAATTATTATTTTCGTCCAAGTAGAAATACACCGTGAGAAAATTGCATATCTGAATGTTCTTCATAATATTGTGAAGTACACACAAACAAATGTGTGTGAAGTATGATGAAATTTGAAAACTGCACTTGGTTATTGCAGTAGAAAACGTCTCTTACTTCTCATATTCTACGAGGTGACCCGAGCGAGTGACATGGTTACATTATGATGGTGATGGTATTGTTATGACATCTAGCTTACATGAAGGCAGTCTCGAGTTCAGGTGACTTCAGTTTAATACACAATCATAAGTAATCAGTAAAGTTCTCTATAGCCGTGCGTACAAACATATTCTGCTTTGGAGTTTTTTGCCGCTTTTTTCATGGGAACTATTCACGAAAGAGACTGTTGCTGAAAAATAAATGCATATTTCACTTCTAATCATGGACATCTACATTATTCTCTGTCAATGTTAACATATATCACAACGAAGCAATAATCACGGCACGGTAAGTAGCTAAGCAAAACTAAGTATCATGAAAAGTATTTAACATTAGCTAAGTCAATCTGACATGTAAATAGGTATATTGTGACCGCAACAAGTTGGAATTCCGCGTTGATAACCGCAAAAAGACAAACGAACGAGTTAAACCAAACCAACGTCCAAATGGTAGTGCTAATATTCCTGAGGCCAATACGGCGGACGTAATTTAATCCAGCGCGGCGGGGCATCGGGGAAAATCTATAAATCTGCCGCCATTAGAGCCGACTCCCCAGGACTCTTATTTACTTCGCGCAGAAATTCAGATGACAATGTTTTAGGGGCAGAAGCTGTGTAACTGCCCTACGCTCCGTTGGTAGGGTTGACACTGCCGTTTTTTTCTTTGTTAATACAATTATAATTTTACTTTAATAAAACTAAACATTTTTTTAACAATTTTATACCATTATATCCATACTTTGCCACTGTCAGAAAATCTCGCTTCAACGTAAATGTTTCTTTGTATTGAATTTTACTGGTAACAGATTTTATAAAGTAAATTAGGTACATATTATTAGCCTTAAAAGTGTATTTATGCATTACTCAGCTTATTTATTTAACCTTGTTAGATAACTCTGTGGCTCAGTATGTTCTCAGACTGTGTTGATTGTGTTGTGATATTTTATGTGCCTCGTGTCCATGACACGGAAAAACTATTGAGCGTCAGAAAGTTTTTTTTTAAATATCACGTAGAATTTTTACATTTTTAAAGTTAAGGGTATGTTAAATCTAGTATTATAATAATCAGAATACTGATCGAGTACCAACCCTAACTACTACGTCTCCTCACCCCCGTCAATTACCAACCCTGACCGATCCGAGGCGAGACTTATTGACGGACTGCTCACTATCCACTACGGCTTTAGTTACTGCAAACAACTAAGCGAAAATTAATTTGTTTTTATTTCATTGTGCTATTGTTTTACATATTAATATTTGTTTTTAAATAAAAATGGGATGGAACAATGACACTTCATAATATATGAAAAAAAAATGACGAAAATGAAAGTTACGATTTGGTTGAAGGATGAATTAATAACAGTATAATTTTCTTATGAATAACTTATATCTTCGAGTAAAATACTACTGTTTTGTATAAAAAAACATAGTCCTATTTCAAGTCAGTCACAACAGATCGTAAATCACAAATATTACTCCTGAGAACTGAAATGAAACACCTCGTTTGTAAGTGACCCGAAACCGTGACCCTTCATATAGACACGACGAACGGCAAAAAAAATTGTAACAGCGACAGACTTCTCCTCGTGGGCTGTTCAAAGATTGATCTCGTACCAGCTTCAAACTTATTAAAACGGTTAACCTTCAATGAAGCATTATAACACGGCAATCGATGAGGACTTCAGCAGCGTATAAACATTCGAAACTTGAATTGGCAACCATTTTTTCATCGATCTGTATTGAAGCTTCGTGCTTTAGAATTACTAGGATACCGATTTTATAAAATAATTATTCTTGGTTGGTATTACCTAACACAAATTGTACACTTCCACACTTCGTTATAAGTCGCCAATAGATGGTGCGGTAGCGTATCAACTTTTATATCGTTCATCTAATCGGCGTACAATTTTTTAAACACAGCTATTAATACGCGCAAATTATTTTAACGATATTCACTTCATTGTAACTCGCCACCAGATGGCGCTATTGGTATGTGTAGATATGAGAACAAGGAAAATATTTCCTATTCCTCTTTTTATTTATATGCAGTTTTTCTATTCACACAAAAAAGTATCATTGAACGTCTCTTTATCTTCATTAACTATTGCAAGAACAACAAAACTAGTATGTTCATTATGAATTAAACATAGAACTATTAGTTTAAAAATATATGTGATAACGTTTATCTTTATTCTAATTAATTTATATCGAACAAAGGATCAAAAGTCAATAATGTGACACAATTTACGTTGGTCGCTCCAGGAAACATATATATAAATGAATTTTTATTAACAATTCAATAATATGATCGTTTTAAGTGTTACAATTTGAGTAAATAATGTGTATTCTTTGTGAATTATTAATAAAAAGTATAGTGTAAGATGAAAATAAAACTATTAACATTTGAGGAATATCTCCAAATGTTTAATTTGAATTGGAATTATGTCAAAATTAGAACATAAATTCATCAAAATCATTTATCGACAAACAACCATACAATTCAATACTAACAACTGGAACCTTCAATTTGTAGAATCGATAACGGAGCCAGGTAAATGTTTGTGAACTGAGAAAATTAAGCTTAACTTGTGTTGAGCGGCTTCCTAAAACAATATAAGTAATGTTCAACTAGGCAACGTTCAGAACGTAATAAAGTGGTCATACATACTTATAACATCTGAGTGGACTGTTGTGAGTTAGTCACCGGCAAGTCGCGAGTAGTAAATGAGCAAAAAGCCCACTGAAAATGTCACAAAGGCATATAGAGTTTCGTAATTTCAGGGGTATCACCGATGAATCGGCGGACACCAAGAATGCGATTAATCTACTTGTTTAGAGGCTCTTCGATATATCACCATTTTACGATTGTGGTTTCACCTTCGGTTAATTTATTTTAAAAGGAAGGAATACTTACGATTTTTGTACAAAATAAATTTTTACAAAAATTATGTGTACCCACCCGTCACATTTACAATGCTTAGTATTCGCGATGATATAAATTTCAAATCATAAATCTAAAGATACTGTTCCAAAGGGATTTACAACTGATTCGTAACACAAAAGTACGTAAATAAAAACTAAATTTAAATATACATTCTATAAATTTTTATTTCTTGCAATGACTGTGTTTCTTTGAGCGCATATAACTTAACACCCCACGGTCACAAGTGAATCGATATCCAGGAGGTCGCGATGAACGAGGATGTTTCTACGAATACAACAGATGTTCGATCGAAACGACATATCGTAGCGATATGCACCACGTTCAACGCTAATCGAGTTACCTTCGCCGTCAAAGATTACACATAACTTGGTTGCTCGACCGAAGTGACATGTTCAACAAGGTTGCTTGCTATCATAAAACATAACGAACGCAATAATAAATCAGAAAAATATTTTTTCTAAAAAAAAACATTCGCGCCAAAAACCTTTATTTGTAAATTGGCTCGTTCGGTAACTGTTGAAGATCTTGCAAACCTTATATACATATGAATGAAATTAAATTTATAATAACTCAACTGCGGCGATGGCTTTCTGTATTTTATGTACGTAGTTTGTCATGTGTTGTTCCCATATATCGTAATTGATAAAGTAGAAATTAATTAAGTTTAGGATGGTAATGTTCAATCGTTATAATCCTGAATTGAATTAAGTTACTAATTTGCCAAATATTATTCAAGTCTGATAACAGGCTAAAAATTAAAAAAAAATGGTTTGACTTCTATATCGATAATAAGGCATACCCACATTAAAATTTAGAAAAAAATCTAATATAATTCGGCCCCGTTACAATTTTATCACTAGTATAGATTTTAAAATACATATTTCAAAGCATTGGTCTCTCTGAGTAACTGATCTGTGTATGCGTTACTTTTGCGATTTATTTGTATAGTATTGGAATATGGAAGTTGCATCGCCCCAAACGTTCCCTGTGATCGTATTAGGACAACAGTTCGCGAAGTGTGTGATATTGGATTTTTTTAGATTGAAACCGGGTGGACGAAAATTGATTTTATCTGTAGTAAACCTTTTCGATTTATGTTGCCTTCTTCACTCAGTAAATACACTATACGGCAGCTTTTGAACCGTCGTTATTATTTATATTTTTTCACAGCATTGAAAATGTATGTAGAGGAGTGAAATCATGTTTTTCTTTTTACATGTTTACAAGCACGTAATTCAGGTAATGGTAATTGCCGCCCATGCCAATAAAACTAAAATTGTACCTGGTTGCCTACTGATGTACTCCAAAATACGAAAATAAAACATCTCAATCGGGAGAAACGTTGATCGACCCTTTGTTACTGAACGAAAAGTACTTGCTTTAAGGTAATATATTTATTTAAATATAAATTACTAGCGATTCGTTTCCGTTCGTCTTTGAAAACGTGTTGTCCAACCAGAATAATGTACCTTCCAACTGTATTTTTTTTTTCAAATAGCTACTTTTTCTTCGAAGATTACACACATATAAACTCAAAACTCCGTACACTTATAAACTAAAACATTCATCCTCTCTTCTTATAAATTAGTCCGTGAGTCAACGTTACCTGTCTTTGGAGTTACGTTTCATCTATGTAAGTACTTATTGGTTACTTACCAAAAATTAAAGTTACCATTTTTATGTGAAAAGCTAACAAATGAGTAGATACGAAAAAATAAGATACGCCACCTAATGGTATGTTATAACCTGACACCAAAATCGTGACACCCTAGGCATCATCCGCGCTTTGCCCGCCAAGTAAAAAGCTCAAACGTACTTGGCTCTTTAATACTAGAAGCAAAAAAGTTAAAAAAAATGAATTCACAATGGATGCTGAAAGGAGATTTAACTAACTTGGTAGGTAAAAGGTATCCAGGAACGTAATTATGTAAATATCATCCTTGTCTTGGTATCATTTACGTCCATAAGCAAAAGTGACCACGTTTGATCTCATGGACTATATTTTTATGTATGAACTTCTACTACTGCCGCCCGAAACTATCACACACACGCCAGGCACGCTGGTTGCGGTCTACACGCACGTTATTTCGCCACACGTGAAGGAGATCCTGTCTAAGATGCTGTCTCTGCTCTTGATGTCGTCAAGCAGGTGTTTGCCAATGCAAGTTGCAGCTTCATGCATCAATGGGAATTGTTTTAAACGCAGTACAGGATATGCCGAGATTAGAATAAACTTTATGATTTTATTGTCTCAGATTTAATACGCTTGAGAATATAATAATTACTAAATATTTTATGTTTCAATATCAATCTCAGATATGACTCTCGTAACAGTTAAATTGTCGTTAACGTCGCTTACCGTCTTCATATTTCAAACGGAAATATTATTTTTTACATCGGCTTCTAAAGCTTACAAATAAAGTCTCAACTTAGTCCCTCTTCATTTTCAACTGAATGAATTCTTCTCGCTCATCGGCTAGTCGCCAACGTTGAGACACCTGCAAATATTAAACTGGCTTAAACTGGCCGAATCGTTATTGCACATTTGAACTTTATGGGCGGCCACCCCTGGTACATAAATTTAGAGATGTGCATTGCTTTTTAGGAACGATAAAATATGTTTGCAACAGTATTGATTTTGCAGATTCAACGTCAAATTAACAAGTGTATTCGTAGTTTGTTGACGGTACTTTTCTGATATTTTATTACAATTTTGTTGCGAGGATATTAATGTTATTTAACTTCGATGACGTTTTAACCTAGTTAGCAACGACCCTGCCTGCTGAGCAGGTCCCAGATACGATTCCTGGCCGATGCAGGTAATAATGTAACAGATAAACATTTGCTCTCGAATGTGGATGTTTATGTTCATATCACCCGCAAAACAAATAATCATAAACTATTACGTAACGTATTATGTTTTTGTAGCTCATTAAATAAAGAAAAATTACGTACACTTCGGTAGGTACCTCATTTACTTACATCTCAAAATTTAATTACGGATCTTATATTTTTGCTCCTCCATTTCTATGATCTGTGATGATTACATAGTTTTTCCATTAAATAACAATACGAATATTTATAAATAGTTGTATTTGCATTGGAAACACATTCTAAACGAGTGTGCACACGTCTACGTTGTGTTAGTTCTTATGTTCGTTAAATTATTTATATATCGGAGATACTCATTAGTATAGACCTAAAACGAAACTCAGCACGATATCCGAGCGATGGCAGCACCGCCGCGACGACGTCGATACTCGGCTAACATCGTGCTACACCAGAGCCTAGCTAGTGAAGTGAAGCCGGATGGAGCCACAGTTTACATTCTGCGGTCGAAGAGATCGGTTCCTCCGCACTGGGAACTGTTACTTGTTTCGTTTGCCGTTTGAGGTGTTTGCTAACAATTAATTGAAAATGTTAAATGATTATACGCCCACGCTATGTTCGACAATGTTGCTAAAACTACTGGCATTTGCCGATATATAAATAAATCTGCACACACACCGGTGCACAATACTTCACTGTGTTATTGTAACTCGGACATACAAGAACAAGACGTAGACAACAATTAAGACCCTAGGACAAATATTAATTTTGTCTCCCGTATGATTTCCTGCTCCGGACAATTTCGGAGCTGCTCCAAGTCGATATATAGTGCAGAATTTTATCTTGTAAACACAAAACCTAGTACAATTATGACTACATCTAGCACAGTTATATTGCGAATAAGCATACATGACGTAGAGGGCTCGTCACAATCATTCGTCCAAATGGCGTCCCCTTTCAATCTTCGCTGTAATAAATAAAAGGGGCAATAAAGTGAGGAACGTTCGAGCCGCCGACAATCCTGTTTGACGCGACCTCGATGATGATAATTCGGGATTTTTCCTGTCCTCTGGTCTTCATCGAAAAATATCGCACACGAGTTACTTATAAAAAACACGTATTCGTAATATACACTGACAGTCATGTGTCGTCCTTAAAAACGACATACCAATATATGTATATATACATATGTATATGTATAGTAGCCACAAAAAAATAATGAAATCAATCTTTATATCTGTCTGTTTGATTATCATTACGTTATTGAAGAAAATAAATATAAATACTGGTCTAACGTAATCAGTAAGTAAAGGTATGTTACTCTGTTAAACATCATATTAAAAAAAAATGGGAACATATTATTAAATGAAAATAATAAACCAATGTTAATGGATGTAATGTGTCTAACTCCTTAGTAAGTTGTGCCTAGTAAAACATACCAGTCACACGTCACTGTACTCACAGATACAGGTAGAATATTTTGTAACTTTGGGTTTTAATAGTACAGATGTACATTTAAATAGTAAATGTTATATAGTACATACGTTTGGAATGTAGTGGCCACCAGGTAAACTGCATGCCATTTCTACAGTACTGTAACCATTTTTCATATATTTCTATAAGTAAAGATACCTTTAACTCATTTCTACCCAGATATTGATATATAACTTCGAGGTTCTATCGCTTACCACATGTAAATAAGGATATGATGTAAGTTCATGACAAAAAGGAATTAATCGTTCACCAGTAGTTAGGTACGAGCATTTAGGTAAAGCAACCGAGTTGTTATTTCTTAGATTTATTAAACTATAAATTGCAAAGTTTGAAATAATTAAAGTAACTTGTATATTCCAGTCTTTGTAAAAATGTATACAGAGATGTACTATCTAAAGCTAATAAATTTGGCTTTACTATTTTTTATATGCTAATAAATATATGTTATTTCACCCGATACTACCCGTGTTACTATTTATATTGACGTCTCATATAAAAAATAAAAGATTTTTTGGGTCCAGCACGTTTATGATGTCTCACGTGTATAAGTCTACTCTACCCGCGACAGAGTAGTGCAGCGTTGTAGGTGAAGCGTTTAAACTATTTAGAACTGAAACAGATCATATCATTCCACTAAATAGGTTATTTACGTTGTGCCCGAGCGATCTCCTCCTAACGTCATCAATCAAACGCTATGACCTTGTAATCATTATTTTCTTAGTTCCTCTCTTTCCTCATTCTGATTCATTTACCTGAAAGCTTTGTAATAAAATTATTCTTGAGGATAATTAAGGATTACCTTGATCCTAATGAACTCCAATACTTCTATCTACTATAGTATATGACAACCTTGTTATTTAGTTTTGGCATGACTCAATGTTATTGCCAAACATTATACGAATTTATGTATGTAATGACATTTACATTAGCGTTAGTAACATTGTAAGTAACCATGGTGATTTTAAGATTTACACAAAGACAAATAAATTGCGGCTATGACGCTGGCAAGCAGCACTCGCCAGATAAACGTCCGAAAGACACTTAAGGCTATAATATGCACCCTAAGTCTCTAAGTGCCCTCTAAAAATCACACAATGACGCGTCTATAAATATATGTGAGCATGTATGTACCTCCCTCGCCCCTCGAAAGATAGATATTATGTAAAAAACCTAACGGGAGTCACTTCAATCAATACACGCAACTAGATGATTTAAAAGCTTTCTTCTTAGCGTTGCATGGTAAATTAGACTTTGTGCACACACGATAAAGGTTTGACTCAAAACGTTCTCTAGACGATGTTAACAACAAATATCCTGCTGGACAATATTCGTTCTTATATTCAAATAAGAACAACGCACTATACAGCGATGGCTCCCGTTCCGAAGGGACGGAAGAGTTAGGTTTTCTGAATATAAAAATATGAGCCCCTTTTACAATCCCATTGTATCCGATATTGATCCCCATAATAGTTTGAGTTGGCGGGTCCTCGCGTCTTAATAAAAGGGATAATATGATTAATGTTGTAGGTCGCTCTCATGATTTATACTGCTATAATACACATTTGGATACTATCAACGGTTGTAAATTATCCCATTTGCGTGGTTATACCTATCCGCGAATGTAATTGCTGAAACTTGAGCTATTTGGCAGAAATAACACGACAGTATAATTTATATTTTCATGAATGAATGTATACCTTTGTCATAACAAGATAAGAAAATCCTACAAAAAAAATCGTGGTGCCGGGCAAATTCAAAACTAAGCTGTTTTTGAATTTTGTACAAGGTCAGTTTTATGTTATGTTTGATTTTTTTCAGCAATGCATACATAGGATTATATAAGTTACTATAACTGTTTTAAACAATGTAAATTTACGATTATTTAAATGTGTGAGCTAAGAAGAGGAAAAAGAAGAAGGTGAATAACTAAGAAAGCATATATTTATAATCTGTCATTTAACAATACGGAACTAGCAGACGCGGTTAAACTTTGCATTCCTAGAAATTGGCAAAATACCATAAATATAACAATATTACAGTAACCAATGAAGTCTTTAGATTCCATGGAAAATAATATTGCTTATCGCGTAAAATTAGCAGCTGTGGGATAAAACATACAAAAGGGCGTCACCCTTTGTATTAAACTTTGCGATGTATCGACATGTACTCGTGCAAATACTTTTCAGTGATTTTGCGTTTAGTATTAACTATAGTAATTGTTTCTTAGTAAGGTTAAATATGCAGTTGAAATAAAAATAAATCCAGATAAAAATGTCAATAACTCACAAAATATCTCGCATTCAATTCAGCAACAACAACAACATCTTCATCGGTTAAAATAAAAGTCAAAATAAAAATTAATCAAAATTTCCTCTCGACAATGCTATAACAAATCATGAATAGCACAAGCATTAGTTAGACGTAAAGGACACCACATAGGGCGCAGATGAAGGGTGCAAGGTGCCGGGGGCGAGCTCCCTTATCCGACGCATCTTGGTACAGCTTTGGACGCTTAATAATCGATATAGATTATAATACCTTTCTATTTTGAAACTTTATGATATGAGAACTGACTTAGAATTTTATAATTTTTATTTTTATTACTAAGCCGGTATCTAATAAATTCTTTAAACATAATATCATGATGATGATAAAACTAAAAGAAATAGAATAAATGAACTACTCCGATTGAGGCATGGTCTAAGAACCTCGAAGTGATTTAAAGGAATATAAATGGAATTAATAGATATTGATAGAATAATAGGCATAAAATATGTCAAATTATACAAATGTAGTAACAACTAATTATACATAATTCCATGTATCCTGCCAACCGAATCTTAGTAAGCCGCTTATGTCGCCTAAAGATAAACAATTTGTGTATTTTATAAAATAAATTATATTTGTTCACATTAGGTAACATTACAATAAATTTCCTTGAAAATTTAAAAGATTCATTCTTCCTCTTCAGTACAGAAGCCAGAGTGTTACAAGAGATGAGAAAATCCGATTTGTTCGACGGTAATCACCGAAAGGAGCTTGGAATATTCTTAAAAATATATCAATAGTTCCCAGCAGGAAAATGGAACAGAATTAAAAAATCCGAAAGTCGATTAATTTGGTATTCAGTCATAATTTGAACAATCCAATCATCATAACCAATAACTGTCCTATTCTTGGGCTGTGGTCGAGTCTGTTTCAGAAATGAGGGAAAGCGTACTTCATGATCTTGGGTAAATGCAAATTCCTCCACCGAGGAAAATCTAACATGCACTTAGAAAAATTTGACGTGTGAGCAGACCTCGATCGCGATAGACCCTTTGCGGAAGACTCATGTTCAAACCATTAAGCTATTATTGCTTTCGATAGAACATTCATCGTTTAGATTTTCTAAAAAGTTGCTATTAATTAATATTCTAAATGACTTTTGTGTATCACAAGTTTATATCACTTTATTTATGTCTTTCTCGTGTTCGTTATGTCTCTATCTGTCCTTCCCTCTCTCTCTGTAGCTTTTGTTTTTGATATATCGATTTTAAGACTTAAATTTGTGAGACACAGACGAGATACAGGAGTTTCACTAAATACGTAAATAACATAAGAAATTTTACGCCCACTTAAATAACCATGAATTTTGCTTATTAAACAAATAATACTAACTGATTAATATTTACAGTCATTGGGATTAGAATCAACAAGCGCTGGGTGGATGGAGCCTACAAACATAAAACAAATGCTAATTGAAGTAATTTAGCGAAATATTAACATAAACACTTAACTGAAATAAGATTAGATGGTATCAAACTCTACACATTAATGCTGTTAATTAAGCCAGTTTAAGCCACTGTGTCAGTCAACAGCGATGAGCGAGAAGATAGCAAATATTAATAGTAAAAATTCAATGTGAAGGGTAACAGGTACAATATGTGGCATCAAAGATGCCCACTTTACGTACCAATTTCAAATATTATGGCCTCGTTCAGGTAGTTTCTTAAATGCTATGTGTTTAAAGATGCTTCAAAATTATATGTTTCACCGGAAACGTATTCTAAGAAAGAAATGTATCCTAGCTGTCATGAGTACCAATAAACTTGTGACTTATAGTTTTGATTGATCGAAGATATCTATCTATGGCTTACAGTAGCAAAATACCGGACTACAAGGTAAATATTGTGTGTGTTATATTGGCGGTAATAAAATTAAACGCTTGTCTCAAATACTTCTTGTTTAATTTTTTTGGAAACATAATTTATTTAAATTTGTACAATATGCTGAGGAATAGAAAATCTTCCAGTTTTTGAAGTCGAAAATACATATATTTTCCATATATAACGGCTTCTACGGACTGAATTAGCTTGCCCGCGTCTGTGTTCCCATCTGATACTAATCTTTAAAAAAAATCAGGTAACATGCTTGTATCGTTACTTACCATGGTCGGATTCCAGTCAAGGCTTAACTTAAAACTAGTAACAAAATATTCCTTCATCGCTGACAGTGTACAAAGTGCTGAAAGGTAACGAACTAACAAAAAGTTTATAAGTTAAAGCAATTAGTGTAAAATATCATTCATGTCTGCACCCGGCGTTACGCTTAGCACATTCGTTTGCGATGCAAGCTTCAGTGTAAGACATGATACGAATAGGTTGTTTCAAACACGATTACCATCTAATAAATGCTTAGTACTAAATATGCTTTATGTATAACCTATTGAAGTGGATAGATTTTAATTAAATGAAAGTAGAAACTTCATTAGTGAACGACCTTAGTTCTATCTGACCTGGAGCTGCCGACCCATCAACGGATCAGATATAATTAAGCCATGGCATATCATACTGGTTATACATACAATTTATTTATTGAAGTTAAACGAATAATACATTCAGCTGTTGCGTTTGAAAGTAAGAAATATTAATATATTAAAAGCAATCAATATCATCATTATTAAGTTATTAAAAAAGACATAACTCTTAAATATAAAAATTGATCCTTAATTTAAATTAAACTTTCATTTTACTATATACTTATGCGAAATACTTATATATTAAACATAATAATGTTTTCGTATACTTACTCGTATAATCACTTGGCACAACTCCGACCGAAGTAACCTTAATAAAGCACCACTCAAAAAAGCGTGAGAAAACTTTTTATAAGAACTACCGCACACTCGCTACGGGGTTGCTAACGAAGGTCAGCTACGGGTTCTACGTTATTACGTAACGCGTAACGGCCCGGTCGACGACCCCCGACCTGCGCGCGCGCCTTTCGTCGCCCTGAGTAACACATAGATCCGTTAGTTCAGTACGACGGATAGGCAGTAAATTTTCATCATCAGATAGTAAATTCCTCGTCATTTTCAAAAAGTAATTATAATTACTATTGACACTGCTGATCGTCAAGTATAATTTAAAATGTACATAAATAGGTACGCATGTTTTTTATGCGCCTATTTTTATTTTAAAATAGACCGTTACACGTTTTTGCAAATATCATTTGCCGTTCTTCTAAAATATTAAAAATTATCAATGTGTAAATACTATAATTAGACTTATTTTGTGTTTACCGGTGCGTTCGTACGAGATCTAAAACCCTCCCCGTAAGTCCTGAACGGCTATCCAAGGGCAAAAGCCGGTAAGAATCTCACACAACCCGTAATTTGTCCTACAGAGGTCGTATCTTTTAACAATGTCCTCTGTCACGAATAACGTTGAAAGGTCAGGTATTTCTGTCACAGTCACTGCTCTATGACTCGGCTCTATACTGTGTTCTCGTTAACAGATCTTCCCCGCGCACCATGGGACGCCAAACATCGTGACGTTTATAACCTTTATTATAGCCATTGTTAGGACGCAGCAGTACTTTACATGTAATAGGTCATTAATATGTTTAGAACAAACATGTTACACTCACCATGGACACTTAAGGATGATACCGTAGACATAATCCTTACAATGTATTTAATTTTATGGCAACAATATACATCCAGAAGAAACCTTAGAATCAGTGATTATACATATAATTATAAATACTAATTTCAATCAATCAATAATGAGTTGTGTAGAGATTACCTCAAATGACGTTATGTTACGAAAAAAGAAGGGCGGGATTGTCGGCCCCAGTCAACTATACCTCAACGTTGAATCATTAATTAGTCTCGTCGCACACTGAACAAGTAAAATTTACGCGATATTGTCTTATAAAATTACGCGAAACTGTCTTAAATACGTCAGGCGTAGTTATAACAATACTAACGGGATAACTGTCGATAAAATTAAAATAATCTTATCTGAAATGATAACTGGCTTTAAAGAAGAACCTTTATTACACCCGTTTTGGATAACTCCATGTCAAAGCTGCCAGATATGTATGGGTAGGGTCTGAGGTGTTCAGAAGAAAGTGCATTATACACTTTGTATCAGGCAAAAATTATTGCGAAAATCAGTCTGTGGCAGATCCTATAAGTCCAATCAATATGGCTGATGATTCATTCGTCCTACATAGAAACACATGCAGACTGAAATGAAACGTCTCATTCGTTCCATCGAACTTGGTGTCCAAGCCAATTTCCCGTGATAGTTGTGCACGAACCTAAACTACAGATGAGGTTATGGTACTAGGCCATCTGCTATCGCATGACGCTGGACTTTATACTACAAATTAGTCCCAACGGTTGGTTCTCGTGCACGATGATAGGGTTGGTTATCTGCTTGGCTAACGAAACTTTCCTCCTAGAATCAACCGTAAAATGTTTATAACATATTTCACCTGCAGTGTTGGCCTTCAAATGACCCGTATTGTTTGTCATAAATAATGTAAGCAAACTAACCCCAACATTCATATAAGCAACACATGAGAATATTTAGAGCAACTTGCTACACTGCAAAATCAGCAGATATGGTAGTGAGGTTGCCCCAGGCAAATTATACGCAGTACCGCTTAATGATTGATAGACTTATTTTCGTAATAATCATTATGGGTTTTGATCGGTGCTTGACTGTGGCTGATACTTGTTAAAGTGTTAGTATTTTATTGAAGCTACTAAACTTATTGGATTAATGTTGTCTTTTGATTTATTTTATGTAACAGTAACATCTACTTAATTTTTTTATTAGAACAGCTGAACTGAATATAATTTTACACTTTGTGACGGCCCAGTACATAACAAAGAAAATAAAGGAGGTAATAAGTTCTTCTCGGAATCTCTTGATAGTTAGACCTACTTGAAATGGCTTATCCCCTTTTTAATTAACGTATGGAAATTCATCATGGATTCTCTTGGCCAAGGTGGCGGCAGATAGGTTTTGCCGAATTCCTACTGACTAAAATCACCACGGGTGGTCTTCCTCCACACCCCTTGTCGGGTTCACGAGTTCTCGCATTCTTCTCCGATCCCAACGATGTTTGATCCTTTTTAGAATCCTACTCGCGGTTCGAATGGGGCTGGATTTTCCCCATTTTCATTAAGGAGCGCGAGGAAATAGCACACATGCCTTACCTCGAGGCCTTAAGTAACTGACGGCAGACATTCCCATGCCTGTCACCTAAGCCTAATTTATGGAAAAAAGAACAGGGCCCGGTAAGGAATCTTTCAACACCCTTTTCTGGCTGCGAAATTGGAAGTTAGTTCTTGACTCCCTCTCCCTTTCCGCAGCCAAATCAAAAAATAAAGTATTAAAAATGAGGTTCATTAGGGTTTATAAAACAGATAACTTGAAAGTTAAAATTGAAAAACGCAAGTCCTTGTTAGAAAGCGATAAAATAAAATATTTGAACTTACCTACCTATCTCATGCCGCGAAACGTGACCTCCGGAAGTTAGTAGACAAAATGCGAACAGTAACTGAAAAGCACTCGTTATATTTAGATCTTTTGAACCGACATTATTGGTCACATTAGGTCCTGAAATGTACTGAAAAACACTGCTCTGCAATAGATTGCTAATAAAAAGAATTATGTCAAACGTATGGACGCAGTAGTGACAGCTTGAAAAATAGACTATGGCACGAGGGACCTCAGTTAGAATCCTAGTTTTATAACAATAGCGAAAGACTAGTCATACGTCCTACCTGATAAATAATTACCGTCGCGGCGCCTGCATCGTAACCCCAAAGGTAGCATCAACGCATTGTGGGCAAAGATGGAAGTGGGAGACACGCTTGTTATGTAATAAATTTAGATAACATATAGGTATCCGTATTATTAAATTCATAGAAAACTTATAATTTTCAGTAAACATGCTTCATTTTTCAGTCAAATGATCGTCATGTCGTGTTATTTATTTAGAAAAAGCAAAGAATCAGCGATGTAGTATTCAAACTCAAAGTAAAATTCAAATACGCGTGTAAAGTTCTATGTTTGAGTAAGTTAATCCCGTTTTGCGAAGCGTGACGCCCGCGGGTTCACGATAGAGAAGATACGAGCGCCAATTGATTTCCGCGTTGCTGCGCGCGCGCAGACGTCATCTGATTGAGCTAACCGTTAAATTATGACCACGGAATACTTTGCATGAATTTTACAATAAATATGGAATTCTACAGTTTTTTTTTCATTATTGTTATTTAATTTGCGTATTTATATTGCATGAAATATTTTTTATATGCTTAATACTTTTAAAAAACACCAATTTTTTATACATACGAAGTAAGATATTTACTGTAGGAACTGTTGAAATAACATGTACTATCTAGAATGAAATGTAGTACAACAAGCTTCGTTACGGCCATTCGTTTATACAACATACTAGCAGTCGACGTAAGAAACTCTAAATAGAATAAATTTAAGACACCACTGAAAAAGTGTTTTGTTAAAAAGTTATGCATGTAATAAGAAGGACATATGAAATTGTTTGTAATTGTGTACTTTTGACTGTATAAAATAATAGTTTTTTATGCCACTTTTTCCTGTACCAACAACACTGCACAAATTTTTTCATATTAGTAAAGAAGTTAAGCCGTCAACAAGCGAGTTAAATTTTATTTATTTATATGTTTGTGCTATTAAAATGCTATAAATGTATGTTTAAATAAGGTAAATCATTTCAAATTGTCATTTTAAACTGTTTTTTTTGTTTTATAATAAAAAATAGATTTTCACAAATTCGTTATTAAGTCCTGAGACAGTTCAGACTAGATTCCCGGTGAGATTTTTGATATATGTTGGTCTGTGTTTATTCCATTTCTTTATTCGAGTCGATTGAACATTCATAACAGAAATAACAAAAGTAGGCAAGTGAACAGTTTCTGTAACAATTCTCTATCTCATACGAACTAAATAACTATCCCAGATATCCATCGGTAACCACTTAACGGTAATAAATAATTGATTGACTGAAAAAATATAATGGTATTGTAACCGCAGTTACAAAATTTGATTAGCAGAATGGTTACATCGGTCTTCTTTGGACGCTTGTCATACAAACCGGAGAAAAATTACATGAGGAACGTTCACAAAAAATGGATACGTTGTTTGCCATAATTTTTGTATATTTTTTTCTGGTGCAAGCTATAAAATATATGTTTATTATATCTGCTATTTTTATTTGAAACATAAATACTTATTATTAGACAGTGTTTTATTTATGTGTTTGTATTGCGTACATTCCATGTGAAAAACGATATATATGAAAATATCAGTATACTCGTTTGTCTGGTTATCCTCTTGTCTGTTTTTTAAAATATAATTTATGTTTATATTTAATAATATTTGATTGTTTTTCTCGTAATAGTTACAATTTGGTATACAATATGAAACAAAAATCATGTAAAACGTTTTTATGTAAAGCCGTACAGCTGTTTAACTATTAGTTTTCTATTGCTAAACCTTTTATAGTGACTTCCAATCTTAAGTAATATTATACATATAAAACGATAATTTAATATAGGTACACCCAGTTACACGCATTGAATTGTATTAATATGGTGCACACGTATAAATCACTGCGATTATCTAATACATGCGCATATTCACTATGACGAGGTGCAAGTACGTATATATGTACGTCGATGGAATTTGCTTTTAATATCTATTTTGGTCGTCAATAAATCATTATTGATCGTTGGATGTTTTATATCAGAAGAGGAAATATTTTTGAATTCATATTTAACGGTAAAAAGATGTATGTGAGGTTGTAAATTAAGCTCAGCTAGATTTACTTCGTATAGCGGAGCTGTAACTCGAGTCTTTATCGCGGACTCGACATCGGATATGGATTGTGGAATAAACAAATACTACAAAACATTTTCTTTAAACTGTACTTTATGTCTTAAAAAAATATAATTCTAATGTAATATTAATTCAAGCCAGTGCCTTCTCCGGTTCTAACGCACACAGATTCTTAGCTCCCTGACATTAGTTTCGTCGCGTTCAGAGGCAAGTGGAACGGTACCGCGGCCGACGACCCGAGATCACCGTCGATAACTCATCGTCGTATTTATTCACTATTATCGAAACGGCCAATGAGCACTGCCTATTGTGAGATACTTTGACTACATACAGAACGTTAAATTGTAAAACTGGAAGTGTTACAAAATCCAGATTCATATCTTTCTGGGGCACAGGTTATTGTATGATATACCCATAATGAAAACTTTGTTAACAGAAGAAATAACATATTTATTATTTTCAAAATATATCAGCGTTTTATCTTTATTGCTCTTCGTTTGTTATGTAGGTTACTTCAAAAAGAGACATTAGTAGTTCAAATATTTTTTTTATTATATTTTTACTGCTTACGCTATTGAGCGTTTTTCGCAGACTAGTCCCTAACCCTTGTCGGAAGTGGTTGTTTGTATCGGCGAACTTTATTATGTAGAATTTCTTTAGTGCTGTCATGATTCATGTTATACGAGTAGATGTAGAAATGTCGTTAAGATTTATCGGATGCCACGGCAATTTGCTGTCCATGTAACTGGATGAAAATATCGGCAGAACATATTGTGACCCTATCGTGATTATCCATTTTTCGCTAAAAATATGAAAATATATTTCGTGGTGAACTATAAAATCATAGGACATAATACTTAATGTTAAATGATATCTTCAAACCAACTCCAAATTACAAGAATTTGGAGCAATTTTATCCAAGTACAATATGATCAATATTGTAGCGACTAGCATAAAGCATTCAACGCAATGTTTATTTCACGGTTAAAGGTGTGGCCATAACACATAAGTACGTGTGTGATAGTGTGAGACTATAAATCTTAAGCTCAAGCAAACTCCTCTGCTTTTGATGCATTCTGCTGAACAAGACACGAGGCTATGGCGAAGTTACCGCTTATGGGAAGTCGCTGGATTCTGTACCATCTAGTTCAATTTTGATGGTCCGTGTCTTACTATTATGTCTATCTGCTAATTTATCGACTGTTACCATAAAAAAATTAAAATATATTATTACCATCGACATGCGCACGCGCATTAAACGAATGCGGATGTAATGGAACTCTACCTTCATCGGTACTAACTGGCAAGTGGGAAGTACTGTTACACTAATGTATTGCAAAACATGTTAGATCAAACAAAGTCCAGCTAATAGCTGTAAAATTCCTTTTGGTCGCTTTCATACGCCGCTCTTACCGATTTAGTTTATTACAAATCTGTTAAATCAATCCGTAGTTTATTGACCGACTTGTGAACGGTAAATATAATCTAGAATACAAGTTATATTGAACTCAAGCTTGCTATTGTGACCTTAAAGTTAGACGTTTAAAAATGTAATAAAACCGTTCACATTTAAATCAGTGATATTGTGAATTAGACTTTTGTGGCACGTTCATAAAATGTTCGCTAATGGCTAAAAACAACTTTTAAATGATCATCACTTTATAATATTATTATCCAATATTAATGTATAATATACATATAATCTTATTTTATCTCTTTACTTTAAGATGCATATTCGTAATTTCGCTTTTCCATAACATTTAAAGATGATCCTCAATTTATTTGTATTGTAATTATTTTCTTTGTTTTATTAAGAAAAGTGTAGTTGTCGCTTGGTTCCTCGAATCAGAAAATAATAACATTTTATTGGACGATAGTCAGTCACCTGTTACCATATACATCTTGCGTCTTCCAAGATTTTTGGGAGTTATGACCGTTTCCAAATGGCCTCCTCCGTAAGACTTTGGACTTCATCGGTGGTGTACTACAAAGCACGGGTCTATTCCTCGCAACTGAGGAGGCCTCTATATGTAGTTTAACAACTGTTATCTATCAATACCAATTAGAACTAAGGTGTAATGTGCCTTCTTTCTCAACTGGTCACCATTCAACTACCGATCATATTCGAAATTTTTTATCTTAGTCAATCCCTCGCTATTGACATTTCATCTTAGTTGTCCTATAACTGTATATAGCAGTCGAAACCTACGTAAAACTAAGTAATCATCTCCAAACTGAGTACTTGCCACATTAAAGGTAGCACCAGCACATTGTTTGTAAATAAAGAAGCCTTGAACTGTTTGGTTGTTGAAATAACATCAGAAGAAAAAAAAAGTAAACTCAATGAAAGAGACGTGACGCCATTAATTTGTTCATTCACTAGCAGTACCACGGGCAGATAGATCGGCGTACACTCAACGAATGGAATTTTGGAAACATATTAAAATTTATTAATTTGAACTTAACTACTACGGTTAGTGGAGACCATGGTATAATAGGACAGGCACGGTATGCGCTTATTCGTGCAAAATCAATGTGCGCGCTCGATACTATTAGGTGTGTAATCGGCGAGGGTGTGATAAACGGTCGCTGCAAATAAACGGGTTGCATGTATCGGTTATATCGGTGTGATATTGAAATGTCGAAACCGGTTGCCTCCCGGACTCGGGGCACCATGTTTAAAGTTAAACTGAGACGGATGGGATTAATCCATGAATTAGTTGTTAGTACTTACGCAATGGAATAGGTAATTTTTTTATATCAATAGGCAATCGAGAAGCCGCTCCACGTGATACTAAGTGGTTACCACTGCCCATGGCCATTCATAACATTAAACGCGAAGACCGACGTGCCATCGGCCAAGAAGGAATCGGAAAACGATAAACGTGCTCATAGACTTACATGACGGCTCACATACCTATAGTACAATTTTTTTCTCCGTGCAGTTTGCGTTATAAAACGTCGGAGCGGTGAAGCGAGTATTTTGCTCTCTCTCCCACTCACGGGCCTTATGGGCGGGCATAGTGATGCGCATTATTGTTGTCGATAAGCGTTATCGATAGTGTATTTAGTTTTGTCATTATGTGGGATTGTGATAAAAATGAAAAAAAAATAGATAAAACAACGTATTTAGTAAAATAAGAATAATAATGATTTAAAATAAATTATTAATTAATTTGCATTACTTTGCAGGTATTCGGTGGGGGTAATGATGAAAAACAAATTACATAACAATTGACAAACAATGATCATAACATAACAATATCGCAGCACCTTTGTATACTACACTGCAGCCGTGCACCTGCCTTCGATGACTCATTTGTTTCTATCGATAATGGCGTTGCGCCCGCGCAACATGCTCACCGCCCTAACCGGCTTATCTATTATGACCCAAAGTGCACGGAGAATAAAATTATACTATAGTAATTCCGCACTAGAACTCCGTATTTCATGGTGACATGACACTACACAAAACATCACATGACTATAGAATAAACATTTAATTTTATGTCTCATAAATGTCTGCCCCAGTCGAAAATTTAAGCCGATTGCATTCGTTCGGCACGTGGGATTGCTGTTAACTACGTCACAAGTTGTTTTTTATTTCGCAGGAAAGTCCGTTAAATTTCGAAAAAATGGCAACCCTATGGGGGCTTGCTAGGGAACGCAGTGACCCCGCACTCCCTGGGAATACAGAATCGCGGTTGGGATCTGCTGAATGCCTCATAGCGCATGGCGAATTAGAAGTGGCGCCGTCCGAGGTATTTATTGTACTCGTCGCCATTGTTGTCGCAGGTTACATGAATTCACAGCTTGTTAATAAGACAATCGATTTGATTAATTTGATTGATAGACATTGATCGGATCATATCGATGTTTTGTTGGATATAGTGCTCGGAAAATGTTAAAACGTGTTAAAATGTTGATGATTTTTCGTAATTTTGAAATTGGCATTAAGTCCCTTTAAGCGATTTAAAACGATGATAAGTGATCCCTGTCTCCTCCAAAGTCACTCGCCAATATACGACATTAAGATCCGCCGAAAGCTTTCGCAGGGCATAAGTTCTTATAACTTTTTCCAACAATCCGTACTGGAGCAGTATCGAGGAATACGCTATAAATGTCCTCAGTTTAGGAGTGGCGCGTGCTTTCCAATGTCCGCTAATGGGCTGTAGCTAGGGAGACGTTACTTTTATACCTAAATTTTGCTTCGTTATTAAGTAAATTGTTTTAATTGTGGACCATTGAAAACTTAAGCAGCCGAAGTTTAAATACATTTAAATGATCGTTTCACTCAAGATCATAAAAATTTTAATATGCTAATACATTAATGTTTAAACTTAGTGTATGTTACTGGGCTGCTCTTTATTGTTCAAATAGAATATATCATACAGGGTGAGTTAAAAATAAAATAAAAATTCCGTGTCAAAAATAAGATGAATATTTGTTCCATTTAATTTTATAATACTATTATTAGATAATATGTTCTTTTTTCTTAAAGGTATGTTACTCTGATGCTTAAGGTTTATTAGATGAACATAACATCATATAGTGTCATATACTGTTCAATAAGTTATTATCTTAAATCTAAGTATCAATTAAGTTTCCACAAGGTTACCGTACTTATTGACTTTTCGAAATCTCATGTTTAGCTTTTGAAGGAATCCTCATAAACTTTACAATCCGTTGATGTATTACTTAACACATTTCACTAGTGGCTCACTGAAAAAAATCAATGTATCCACGAACACAATCAATAATTTCTTAATGAAGTTGTCCATATCCTACTATATCAAGACCTTTATTTCACATGTATGCGTTTACATATGTACTCGTAAAATTTGTGTGTGTGCACTAACAACTTCGACTTATTTTACTTCGGTACCATTGAGACAAATTAATGATTATAGTCATATCAAAAAAAAAATTACATGCACGTTGATATTTTTGCAGGTTACGACAAGATGTGGTCGTCGTAATACTTAGTCCGACTGCAGCCTCCAACAATATATGTACCAAGCAACATTTTTTCCATACAACAAATTCACAGACAAACACGCGGGATACACGCTGTTAGCTATTGGTTCACTGTTTTAATGGATATAATAATCACGACCCTTGATATCACAAGCCTCATACAAACAAAGGCAAAGTTAAAAACATTTCTAGGTATTTGCAAATGTCGCCACTTCGCCTGGTTACCTGTACATATGCATGTGTGCACGGTGTCGCCGTGTGCGTGGGTCGGCCGCGTCATGTGTCGGTATTTATCCCACATTAGCATGCATCCGTTTCATTGATCCGACCTCTTTGTTACCACGAAACCCTTTATTTGCGAATTTACTAAAATATTACGCATAATAACATGTTGAACTCGGATGCAACGACTTGATTATTAGTTTAAGATCAAACGGGTAACATGATTTGTTGATATTTAATTGTTATGTAGTAAACCAGGTAAAAGTAAAAAAGCTGTCACATGCTCGAACGATTACATTAGGGTTCTTTGAGTTTTGTTATGTGAATTATCAACAAACTACTAGACAAGCCACCTGATAGTGAGTTTTCTCGAAACGCCTCCTAAAAACCGGGTGCCCTTTGCATTATCGACGTCGTTGGGGGTCATCACTTGCCATCAGGTGGTCAGTCCGCTTGGCACTTCTCAGAATATATTAACGCGTAACTTTTCTAGCAAAGGTTTGCACGCACATATTAAATCTGAGATATATTAAATGTGATAGAAACCGTTGCATACAACGAAAACATTTTTGATGACTTAAAATTTTCTAATGAAATTATAAATACAGACGAGATGTGCGCTGCCTACTATGAACACGCTACAGCAAAATACTGTCCCAATGGTAGTTGTGTTACGGTCCAATGTAGTTAAGTTCGTCCACACGATTGACTATTTACTCGTTATCGTGTGGTTGTAGTTGTGGTAGATACATCCGTGACAATAGTCTTAAGATTTTCGTATAACTTTTTTTTATACTACGGATATATCTATATTTAAGTTTTTTAAGTAACTTCTGAAATAAAAGCACTAATATTTTTTTTAATTTTTTTTTCATATCTCTTAATGCGTTTAAATGTTATAAATTGTTTATTTCTATTTCTTGTAAATAATTCTTTCATGTGATATGTCACACATCGATCTTGAAGAAAGTTTAATTTTCATTTCTCCCCAAAATTAACACCGATAATTTGATTTTGTTTATTTACGGTTTATATCTATGATGGGGTCACCAAAACAATTAGTGTACAGTTTTTATTCTTGCCGTCCAGTAGATCCGAAAAAAGTCTCCGCATGTCAAATAGACAGGCAGTCACGCCTATGATCCTAAAGATTTGCTGCATTTGTTGTACATCACAAGTATGGAAAGTTAGAAATGAACTGCATAAGTACTTACTTAATTTCCTCCTAATTTAGATAAAAATATAAAACATTTATTGAGTTTAATATTATTTGTTGTACTAAAAACGTATAAGGAGATTGGCAACTGCGATACCGAAAATTGTTTTTGCTATACCCAAAAAAATGGAGATCCTTAACTGAGGTAGCAGCATGTTTTTATACGTTTGGGATAGACACTAGTATCTTTGACCTAAGGATGGCCGAAAATACTTTTTAGCAAATGTCCATGTTGTAAATAAAGTAGACTACCTATGGATATATAGAAAATATAGAAGCGCTCATTTCCCGATAGCTTGTAACTTAAGTAACTCGGGTACGATCGGCGCGTAGATAGGTGACAGCTAGCGGCAAAAATTTCAGCAAATCTGTGGCGGTACGCATTCGTTTTACATAGTGTACAGTAAACGGTCGGGAATTTTGTTTTTTAAACGAACTCGTAACTGGATAACGTACACGTATGATGTTATGTTGACTATCAATTTTCCATCATTTTTATTATTGGATATAATACTACGGAATTTATCTCAAACTACGAAAATTGTCAGATTTTAACTTCGATCCTATCTCTTTCAAAATTTGTGTGGGATGGACATTTGGGCTTAGTTATTAATATGTTTGTTTATGTTAATAACCGACAAACGAGCAGACAAGCCACCTAATCGCCCATGGACATCAGTCAGACCAAAGGTATCACTGATGCGTTGTCAGCCATTAAATGAGAAAAAGGTAAGGAAGAAAGTACAGGCTCTGGAGCCCCCAGCCGGGCCGCCACGAGTCGTTTGGCGGCTGACTCAAGCAGGAGTAGCTAACCATGCAGGTTTCATGGAAAAATAATATTTAAATGATTAATTTAAATAATATATCATTGTAGTAGTTTTAATGATGCGTTAATTTAATTTGCATCTGCTTTTCTCCTTTACGAAAATATTTTGATAACGTCTTGTAACCCCCTTAAGCATTGCTAGAAATCGATAAACAAATAAGTCATATGTTGTTACAATGAAAATAAAATCTTATAAGTAAATAAAGCTTTGCAAATTTTCCTTTATCCTATGAAATGAAGCGCGTACCGATTAAACGAGGTGCTCGTGTTTCTCTAGATAGCCAATCTTACATCTCCTTCTCTCACATGCGATTCCTATCGAATATCTCGCTCACACTAGTCTGCGAAGCCACCGCGCCGTCGCTATCCAGTCACATATTTTATTTGTGTAGTCTTCCTGCATCCAGAACGGTCTAAAGCCTGCCATGCACAAAATGATCCCGAGATTGCGTTTGCAGAAGCCTGTTTCTCAGAAATGCAACTTGTAATAATATTTAGTCAGTCGCTACGGAAAGTTCATTGAAACCAGTCGTACATTCAGTGGCAAGCTTAAAGTTGTCGTGGGTAAAAGCTGCCAATAATATTCACCCACACATTTACCTGAAGCAATGCATGTATTCTATTTTATACTTATATTTAAGTGCGACCGGCGACTCGGTGACGATCTTGTTGTAAATTCTTTCACAATCGAATCCAGGAATGTTGTTTTCTCTCCGCTTTCGAATACTTAATAAGTTGTTTTAATTATTCAGTAGTTTATTATATTATAATATGTTTTCATAGAATAACTACTTACTGAATCAATTACTACCTATATTGAAACCGTTAAAACCATTATTGTTAAATGTCTTTAAACTTGTAGCAGGTTATAAATATGTGTCATAATAAGTAAGAAATTTAGTTTATTATTAACTTATTAGTACCAATTAATAAAATTAACTAACGAATTATTAATTCATGATTAAGTTCAGGAGGGAATAAATATGTAAGGGATTCTATTTATCCTATATTTATCCTATATGTAATGGATTCTATTTATCCCATGGTGTACTCCGGTCAACTTACGACGAGGCTATGTCGCCAAATCCTGTTAAAGGTCATTGATTAGTTAGCAACTTCTTACTAGAATTAACGGTGTAACGTTTTAATGTTTCAGTTGGAGTCAGAGTTCATTTAATTAATTCAGTAATAAACGGGTTCCACGCTTCCTTCTAGGCTAATATTTCAGTAAACATTTCAAATATCAAATAGTAAACCAAAATATTATACCAGAATAGTATACCAAAATAAATTGGAATTACAATCGGTAAGAATGTAAATAATTATCCATAAATTGTTATAAGAAACGCTGTTTTCCCATCCACGTGTCATTGTTCAAACGTTCTACTATGGAGTATAAAGCTCCGTGCACATTTCAGATTAGACATTCAAAGGAATATAAAAGAAAGTATTTCTGCGCACGTCATTATATGAACAAAATGTAATTATTTTATTAAATGATAAAAGTGTCATGTATTCATTTAAAAGTCAAAAATGTATTACAAATATTCATTGATGCAGGAGTGACAAACAGTGATTATAATAAACAACGCAGTCAGCCGACATCTATAACCAATATCAAATGAATTGGCTCCAAATAGGACGTGTTTTCTATTTGAGGCCGGTCGCAGATGTATTCGTAAAAATGGATGGTATTATTCGTGACCGGAAGCTTTCTTGTGTTGGAAGACCATTGTAGAAAAATTATTTATAACAATAATGTGCGTAGACCCTATGCAAAGAGAGAAGTTAACGATGTGGTTGTATGACTCTGAGATTAGTTCTGGCCTGAATCACGTTGCAGATAAAATATAATACGGATTGGCGACATAGATTATAAAAATGTTGATCTACTCACTTTGAAAGGTATTTCATTGGATCAACGTCTTAAGTATAGCATTTAATTTGGGTATAATCTGACTAGAACATGTGGGTAACAATCTCTTCAGCTAGCCCCACCTAATATATTGTTGTCTGTAATATTTTTACCGTTAGCTGCCAAAAAATAACTAGAATATGAAATTTAAGTAACTTAGTTACTTAGTTACTGATAGAGTTATAATCAACCTGCTATTCAAATTCCTTCGTGATTCTCTAATTCTCTTGCAACGGGGTAAATATATTTAGCTGCCTTACCTTTTAATTACCATATTACAACTAAAATAAGCCATGAAAATAACTTCCGTATTCCGCGTGTAAAGTAATTGCAACTCGTTACCAACACGAACGGTTTCTGAACGGCATTATGAAGTTATTCGAAATAGATACGAACGATCGCAAATAAGTGATAAAGAAATAATAAAAGTTGTAAAATATATATTTTATTTTCAAGGTTAATTTTAAAATAATGTTATTTTAAATTAGCAACCGGTTCTTGCTTCGTTTCGGGAAAACTCCTTTTTAGGGTTTCATTACAGGTTTCAAAACCTTAAATCTTCAAATACTTATCTATAGGTTTTACATCATTACACACACTTTAACTATGAAACAGTTAATCCAGTTTATGGCTTCAACTTTATTATGGTGTATACATACCTACATAACTGCGGGTCTGATGATGATAAGGAGCTCGATGTTGACGCCGATGAAAAGTTTTTTCGAGATATAATATCCTTACTAAATTAGCTCAGAGTCCATCAAAGTCAATTGACCATCATCAGACCCAATCCCAGAAAATCTCAGTTCCACGAGTCGCTATTAACACGGAACACGCGTACTGGTTACTTACGTAAAATATACTCGACAATAAATTCATATGTCCAAAACAAAAATACTCGTGTCATACCTTTAATATTCACATTTAATTGATTCCTATGTTTTCTCATAAGTCGTCACTGAAGTTAACCTTGGCGCAATAATAAATTCCGACGTGTAGTTTACGACGCAATCATTGTGTTGTGTTTACGGGCACGCTTCAGTGATGACTCGGCTTCGATCAAGGAAGCCTTATTAATGAATCGCTCGTCGTCCAAGTTGACGCGCTGGTTTCCTGGAAAAGGTTAAAATCTTCGCATTGAAAATGAAGTTCAAAGTACTGCTAGCTTCTCCATCAGAACGATAGACGATAAGCGAAGTTAAATAAGATTAAAGTGAAAACGCACTATCCGCTCTTCTTCTACGAATCAGTGAGAAAAATTTCTCAAACTGATCTGTCAGTATTTTGCGATTTGCGATGGAAGGAAACTTTTCTTTTATGAAACTGCTCATATACAATTTGTCTTACCATTACGAGGTTTTGATCAAACAAGTTTCTTAGCCGTCATCTTTATGAGTAAGGTTGTCCTAGTATTGTTTTTACAGTCTAGTGATAACGCATTAATATTTGCGGCCAAATTTAATATACTATAGTAATTTGCATGAAATGCTGTCATAAGCAGGAGTCAAAAGTCTTTAGTTGCAACAAACATTTTTTGGGCAATTATATTTATGCTTTGAAATAAAATCTTTTCAACATTCCAGTCAAATTATGTTTATCACGACCACGGTGAAGAAAATGAATTTCACCGGTTAGTACTACATACTTTTTTACATTTAAAATTAATCAAAAAGCGTAGTAGAATACCGAAAATTGAGTATTTTCTCTAATGATTAATCACTACGAAACCAGTGACTTCGGAATCGTTTTTGACAGTGGAAACAGTGTCCAAGGTAGTGTTATATCCAAAACGTTGCATTGTTAACTTAAAAACTGTTTAGGTACCAAATACTTTCAACGTTAAGAGGATACCATAAGGTCTCTTAAAGGTGTGACGCTGAGTATTACTCACGGCTTAGGCCCTTCACAGAAGACAAACTTTAAAGCTGTCGTCCCAATAGTACACTTAGTATAAGAACTTAATATTGGCTGGTCGTTTCGTTTTATTAATTTAACGCACATGCTTAGCATTATTTATTATTGTCTTATTATTTCGAATATTTATTCTTTTGCAGAGGTAAAAAAGAAATACTAGTAGTAGTTGCCGGAAGTAAATTTAAGTAGTTGAGGATTTGTGTTGTTCTTATATTTCCGACAAATTGTCGGACAATGATTGTCTGTCATGTGTTATATACCTTAAAGGGCTTATTTTGTTCCAAAAAATATTTTATGATTCAGTGTCGGCTATGTTGAATATGTTGCAGTTTGCCTTACGACTCAGTACAAAACATTTATTTATTACCACTATAAACGTACCTACATTGCCACAGCAGACAAGAACTGACATCATTTTAAATTACGTTAATCTCAAAGTTATGAATAGAACCTTCCAAAAAATATTGTATAATATTGATGACGTAATATCAGCAAAAATAATATCAAAAAAAAACAAGAAAACCTTGTTGCTTCCTGGGACATTTTAAAGTATTAAGAAACCGATTATTCCATTACTAATAAACCTAAGTTCAACTAATAATTAATGAATATTAGATCATCAGAAATTATCATTATAACTCATATATTGACCCAGTGATTCAATACGTCACACAGCTGAGCTCGGAAATACTACTACTACTACTACCTACATATGACTACATAAACACTACCTACTACATAAACATTTTAACGTATGTCTTCGTACTAGCTCATACGTGATAACATTGGATCATCAAGCTTTGTACATATAAGATTATGACAAACAATACACTTCCTTTAAAAGACGCAAATAAGTTAAAGTAGGCATGATGACCAGGAAGAGAACCGGCCGTATTAGTAACACGAGTACGAGACAAAGGAGCTCAGGCGAGCCGAGTTCACGCATATTTAAATAAATAAACGTGGCTAGAGCGCTGAGAGGCGTACGCGCAGATAATGTATAGAAAGTACGCTCTAGCTAATTTTATGGATGCGGTATTAGGAATATGAAATATTAAAGGTTTATAAAAGAGCTATGGTCACTGATCACTGTCTTAGACGCACTATTTTTGAATATTCGTACACTTCATCTGCACGACGAAAATCGAAACCAGCTGCCAATTAACTTGAAATATTAACAATAACACCGCACTTTGCCAATATCATAACGACTTATCTATACTAATATTAAAAAGAGAGAGTGCGAATTTTGTAAGTTTGTGATTTGAAAAACTCTTTTACCATATGAATGGTACATTTAAGATACATGTAAATATAATACTTTTTCAACCCGAACGAATTCGGGAGCGGGCCGCTAGTAAATAATAATGCGACAGGACCAGGATTACGTACTAATGAATACGTATTAAAGCGATCAATGCCTTCTCCAACACACCGTTCCGTGCACACTTTACATAGGACATCGGGGACAAATGGCCGCGAATATCGTCTTCGGCCGTGAGAATCCGATCCTCTTCGATATGCGCTCTATTGCAATGGCTTGGCTTTGTTCTGAGGTTTAGTTCTGACTTATTTACAAATTATTGTTATAATAAAAACACGTTCCTGTTTAGTTACTTATTTAGTAAATATACAATTTTAATTATTTATACTCAGGTTAATAAATAAGTATTCTGGAGAGATTTTTTTTAAATTAATATGTCCTTTACTTGTTTATGTAACTACCTGGTTGAGAAACGAGCAGATAAGCTACCTGATGGTAAGTGTTGCCCATAGACTTCAGTCACACCAGAGGCATCACCAAAGTGTTGCAAAGATAAGGAAACGGCGGACCACATCATTGCTGACTCTCCAACAATGTGACAGAAACACGTATGAAACATTTCACGGTCGATTTTAGAAGGAGGGTAGTACGAGTAGCTAGCCCGTCGGGTAAAATACCCTACCATCGTGCGCCATTCGCTATAGCATCGTCCGTTGTTCAGTAGAGTACACTACGAGCAGGGGAGGTTGGCTTGGACTCAAGGATGGGTGGAAACGTTAACACCCCAAAACTTTCTTCGAACTTAGCCTTGTTATACCGCACGAAATATTTAATAAGTGTCACGTAGACACATAAGAACTACTGGTGGTAAATTTTACAAGCGTTTGATGGGTGTTTTGAAAGGCACGTAAAGCTTTGTTATCATTATAAAACAATGATTAATCCTGCTTCTGAAATTAGATGTGATTGACATTCTGGTTTAGCTACCTGCAATTAAAAAGATCTACACTGCAGTCAATTACTAGCGGATATTGATTCATAATATATTATGTATACGCTGGATATTATATCCCAATGCCAATCAGTAGTACCAATGTAAAAAATGAAATAAATTGCGTCACCAACGTAGTTGAATTTATCTATACATATAATAAAATGTACATGTTTTTGTAGATGAAGAATATATGAGAAAAGCCCAAGTAGTACCCAAAAGAATAATAATAATGAGTAGAACCCAAAATAATAGTTGTCAGAATTTTTGTCAGTTTGTCAATGGGTTTGTGCGCGCTAATCTCAGAAACAAATTAACTGATTGCATTATGGTTTCCACTTATGTATTGCAGTAAGCATAACTTAACATTTAAAGTTATTTTCCTTGCAATTTGCATTCATTGCAATTTCATAGCAATATATAAAAAAGTTATAAATTAATGTATTTCTAATTTATAAAACGCGAAAAACCCAGTCCAAAAACAATACAGGTGCTATTTCTAAGCGTAAGGTAAGGCATAGTTTTTCTGAAACGAAACAAGAGCGCTTTATTAGCTGCTAATAAAAATGGTATCGTTTTACAACTGTCATTAAGACTCGCCTAGATAGATGATTGGAAAATAATAAATAGTTCTAATACATCAGAATGCGCTTACAGTTACAAAAGTAAGATATCAATAACCGCCATAAGTCAGAACAAAAATCATCCATTGATAGTATCGGGATGACCCGCTAGATTCGGTTCTAGAGTTAGATTATAGAGGAACGAAGATGCATCACGGAAAATTATCGATTAATAATATTTATGTCACTCTCCAACAGATCATCGTTGTAAAAACTAAAGAGCCATGTGAATTGTGGTATCTGTCAAAGTTCTAAAGTTTCCATATTCAAAAATATCAACATGAGCCCCTTAATTTAAACCAGAGGCTACAAACGTAAAAATTCATAATTAACTCATTTAAATGACACGCGGTGACTTATAATTTTGCCATGGATACGCACGTCATGTGTGTTAAACGTCGATATTTCGATCCAGTTCAATAGATCGAGGTGACGGTTAACTCCTATGCTAAAATAAAAAAAAACTTAGCTGTGGCCATGGTACATGCAAGTAGGTCAAAATATCGACGTGACGAGAGCACCGTAAAACTTACTAAACGTACTCATAGTAAAACCTACCGTAAATTTTTTACTGCTTGAAATTTTGAAAACTTAAAAATGTGATAAACACTCAAACAGTTATTATTTATGTGAGATAAACATTTATATCGCAAAGTACCTATTCTGCGATTCATCTATTCGTCTCGTTAATCTATGGTTCAAAATACGGTAGTGCGTAACTAGTTCCGCTTCGCAAACTCGAACTGTAGATTACGATCAGCGACTGTAACCTGAGACTGTTTCTGTTATGCAAGAAATGTTTAAAATGAAACGCTCTGTTGACATTTGTCGAATCATTAAGGAGCGATTTTCAATCTCCAATTGAAGAATTAGCAATCATTAAGTTATACGTTATAAATAGCGCATTTTAAAATATTATTTTAGTGTAAATCTTTCAGTAGCTTTATCGGTACAATAAATGTTTGGCGTTACTTGGTTTATGTTCAATTTTAAATAACGTCAATTAATGGATAAACAGAAATAATACAACAAGAGTCACATTAAATGGCCTACTACAGTTATCACGCAGTCTACTGCCGAATAACATTATTTTATTAAAAATTACACTAAACACCTGACAAATATATTGTTATTTAACAAAAAATATAGTTATTGATAAAAACGTAATGACTAACTACTATTATTATAATACAATATTCGTAACAATTAATTATCAAAGTCTACGTCTTCATATGATACAAAGTGATATTTAATATTAATAGATATCCGTAGATACATAGGTATTATCATAGACCGACGTCGAAATGAAATTACAAAACATTGTAACTTGAAATGATTATTTAATTGTCGAATGAAAATTCGGCCCTCAGATTATAATTTGTCGCTATTGGCCTAAGTCTTAAAGTGAACGTTTCGTAAGGAAAGTAATAAAATGGAATAAAAACAATCTTTTTCAAGCCTTTTTCAAACCGTACGTACCCAAATAAGATTAGGGTTGTCCTTTTAAAACTTAAATTAGTTTCGGATATTTCAAAAAAGATTATTAAAAAATCATTTAGGCATTCAGATATCCCCTCCGTATGAAAATTACTTATCGCATGGACGTATATAATTAAGACATCAGTGAAAATTATACAAACAAAATCGAATACAAACACGGAGAATATAGATTTGTAATAAATACGAAATGAAAGGTCCTATCAAAACCATCTTAGTCATAGGTTCGTGTTAGCAACAGTGCAGTTTGATAGCCAATGAACAAGGTTCACAACGCTCTTCTTGGTCGACAGCGGGCAGGTGACGTCCAAGGTATTAATATGTAGGTTGGGGAGAAAATATTTTCGCATTTTAGTATGAATAAACTTCTAATAAAATCTTTTTGACTATACCGTTTGCATCTGGCCGATTTTGGAATCATTAAAAAGTTTAAATTGTAAAGAAGATAATTTCAAATTTGGAAATTATGTGATTTTCATTTGTTTTGCTTACTGCCAAAATGAGTGAGTGTAATGAAGAAATTCGCTACGTTTTAAAATTTTACTACAAAAAAGGCAAAAATGCAAGGTAGGCCGCGAAAAAAATTTGTGATGTTTATGGACCTAGTGCAGTGTCTTTGAGAGTAGCACAAAGTTGATTTAAGCGTTTTCAATCCGTAAATTTTAATTTCAAAGATGCACGTCGCTCTGGTAGCCCTGTCACAGATAAAATGGATGCTAGTTTTGAAAAGTGGAGCGAGATCGGCATATCAGTAGTTACGACGTAGCTGAAGAACTGGAAATTGATCACAAAACAGTTTTGACGCATTTGGGCAAAGCTGGGTTACTGGGTACACAAAAAAGCTCGATATTTGGGTGCCACACGAACTCACTGAAAGAAACCTCATGAACCGTGTCCTCACTTGGGATTCATTATTACAATGTAATGAAACGGAACCATTTTTGAAGAAGCTGATAACTGGTGATGAAAAGTGGATCACGTACGACAGGAACGTGCGAAAAAGGTCGTGGTCTAAGACCGACCAGGCTTTACAGACTGTTGCGAAACTCGGGTTAACTCGCAACAAGGTGATGCTGTATGTATGGTGGGATTGGAAGGGCATCATTCATTATGAGTTGTTACCGCCAGGCAGGACCATCGATTCTGAACTCTACTGCGAACAAATGATGAGACTAAAGCAAAAAGTTGAGAGAAACCGGCCGGAATTAGTCAATGGAAGGGGTGTGACTTTTCATCATGATAACGCTAGACCTCACACATCTTTGGCGACTCAGCAAAAACTAAGAGACTTTGGCTGGGAGATGATGATGCATACACCGTATAACCCGGACCTTGCACCTTCAGATTTCTACCTGTTTCAGTCTCTTCAGAATTCTTTAGGCAGTGTCAGGTTAACATCACGTGAGGACTGCCAAAACTACTTGACGCAGTTTTTTGATCAGAAACCCCAGAATTTCTATAGCAATGGGATCATGTCCCTACCCACAAGATGGCAAAATCGATGGCATTATCGAACAAAATGGTACTTATATATGTAGGAATTGAACGTTGCATGGTGGAATGAAATGAGTGAAATGGAACAGATCGAGGGATGAGTGGGAGGACGAATGAGAGAGAGAGAGAGAAAAAAAAGGAAGAAAGACGAATGTGTAGTTTAAAGATAGAAAAAATTAGAAAGAAGTGGAAAATAAAGAAGACAACTAGTGAAATCATATTTTTCTTGAAGTCGACCCCAATATTCATTACTACATATACTTTAGTTAAATTAAAAAAAAAACTTTATTAAAATATGTTTTGAATTTTCATAAAAAATGCGCAAAGACTTTCTCCCCAACCAAATATTATGTTGTTCGTGAGTGACGGTGACTATTTATCATCAGATGGTCCTTTTTCTCGTTTCCCGACTAATAACATAACTACATAATTTTAAACTACTAACATAATTTTCATTACGACTCATAATAATTTAATTACTGAATTTGATTTTGGTAAGACACGCAGTAGTGGCTAGACAGCGATATAGAATAAACGGATCTCATAACCTAAGTTCCACGTAAAGCATAGAGAAACGCCACAAATTCCTTCACCGTAATGTTGATTTATTTGAAACACACACACACCCCATAAAAGATTAAAGTTAGATCACTGAAAATATGTAGTTATGTGTAATAAACAACTATTAAGATAGGTAAACACCGAGGTGCATCATAGCGGTCAGTGTCACTACGAGACCTTCGCTTATGACAACAATTGTGAGAACCATTTTCCTTCTTCCTGAGCGGTTCGGGCGGAAAAGCCTTGCTCGTCGAGAGGTCGTCGTCCAAATACTTGAAGGGAATGTATTTTGCTTCTTCTTGTAATAAATTATAATTATTATAACAATAAATTTCTTGGTCAATGTTTATATTGATGATTGACGTAGCCATGCCTTTTACGTGTAGATGCGACTGTAAAAAGCCCAATGAGATCACCTGCAATTTGTTTTTTGTTTTCTCACGTGTTTTGTTAAAATTTCTCTATTTCATTACAATGGCAAAATTATTCAATACAGTTTTTGTTTTCTTGAATTTTAATACATTTAACGATAGCTAAATAAAGTTTTAATTTGGATCGAAACTAGTGAGTAATTGATAAGTTAAAATTATATGTATCTCTGTGTGATTTTTTGTTTATTAATCGTTACAGCACACAATTTCGTTGATAAGTTTTAGGAGCAGTTTTTGTCTATCTACAGTTTTCGTATACTACTATTCAAACTAACAGTGAAACGGTCAACGAATTAATATCGGTCGTAGCGCATGTTGTATTGCTATTAAAATAATTACCAGTAACCCATATCAACCGACACTCAATATCATGATATCGATCACATGCAGTTTCCTAGCATCGCAGTGGTCTACTAATAGGCAATCTGAGCGACTGTCTAACTAAACGCACGGTGAAAGCGCTTGCATAAGGGCCGGGTATCTACTGCAAATCATACCAATGACGGGCCCTGCAAGCTATCTCGTGCAAGTTTCCATTGTATAAGAGAGTTTTAAGTGATAACTCAAAATGCAGGATGTAAATTTGATTTTAATGTCAAAAGGATGTAAGTTAATGTTAACAGTAACTTTCCCGTTGCCTTCTTACTAACATTGCTCGTTTGCTATTTACTGAATTATGTATCAATATGTTATGTCTTATGAATATTTTATTTCACATAAATTTCATTTAAGCTTTCAAATCAAGTGGTTAATACTTTTATGCTTAATTCATTTTCATTACTTTTTTCCATCCTTATAACAGACGATAATGCGTGACTAAGAATAGAACAGCGGTTCGAAGTTGACTGCAAATCTATTTTCTATATAAGAAATAGCAATACATTGGACTAACGAACTAAAATTAAACGCTTTACTTTTCTAGTAACCTTCATCTCAACAATCATGAAGTTAATATTTGTAATTAAATGTAATATAAATAATTGGAATTAAATTGAATATTAAAAATATCCTTGCAATATCTAAGAATCTGGGTTTTGATTACTTTCTGCTTTCACAGTGGAAACTGATCTAAACGAATTAATCAACCAACACTGAGTGTGACGAAATAAGGCGAAGTTCATCGCCGCCAATTGAAGAAACTAAATGATAGGTGATTATCTGCCACTTAATGGCATTCATTAGTGTAACCCTAACCGTACTATATTTAGTTTTAGATGGACAATTGCTGTTAACAAACATATTTACTAAACTACTTAATATGTGAGCCAATACAATGAATTAATGATTTTGAGTAATTCTGTATGGTTGTTTAGGTTTTTAGGTGTGAGCCAAAGAGTATTGATAGCTTGTTGGAAAATTAAATCCTCTCATTCTGAGAGGATATTCAAGCCCCGTAACAGAATATTTATTGATAATAATTGATATATGTTTGAATTATAACGTCTATAATGAAATTTGATGTGTATCAATTTGGGGATGACAGAAAATATTCAAAAGGTTTTTGTAAAATTTCTAAGTCGAACTAATAGAGCATATGAACTTTCATCATTATTAAATTATGCCTAATAATTCAATAAAACCTAGGAATAATGAATAATATAGATGTAATTCTCCTATTTAAAATACTGCTGTGCGTGCATTGCAAAATTTTCAACAAACGAACCGTTCCAAACGTCCGTAAAAGGTACGATGGTTATTATTAAACAGCACGTAAGGAGTGACCGCGTGAGTCAATGGGACGGGCGACGGGCGCTTCTTGGAACCCTTTGTTGCTGCATATCATTCTCATTGCCCGGTGACAAATTTGGTATTTCACACTGGTGCTGTTAACGACTCCGCGATGATTTTAAAGCACGTATGTATTTCACCGATTAAAAAAAATTAAAAACTTCTAGATGTGTCTGCGTTAACTCTTGTCTTAAAAAGTTTAATTTTTTATGGTTAGATACAAATAGCAGACAAACTAGTCTGCTGGCAATTTTAGTATCTCCACTGTTTCGTACATTCGTAACAACTATTTATGATTTTTTTTATTCATGTAAAACGTTTTTTTTTTCGATGAGATTTTTTTCGGACGGAAGTAACGCTCAGAAGTCTATAGTCTGTTTACATAGTTTCCGCTATTTGCCAACCAATAACAAACATCTTAAACTATTGGAATCATTTTTTATTAAATAAATAACAATTCAACGCCTGAAAAAAAAATACAAAAATTGCTGAGTGCATTTATTTACATTATTACTTTTGCAATAATTAACTTGTTGTCAAGTTTTTTTTAATTCCCTGATATTTGCTACATTCTATAGTATATTAAACAAGGTTATATCAACATGAGGTGTTTTCATCTTATATATTTTTTTTTCAGTTACTTTCATAAATTAATGAAAATTCTTTGAAAGTGAGAGTAGTATAAATTGTTATGTTAAGTTTTACTTCAATCGGGCGTAAAGTTTACACGCACACATTTTTTAATTTAAATAAAAGGATTTTGTTTTAACTTCATATTACTCTTTTATCAAATATAAAAAGAATACATATATTACAAAACAATGTAAAGGCGATGGATTATTTTAGAAAACAACGAATTTATTGAGGATTTATTGAAGTTCGATTAGAAATTTTATATCACGAAATATATAAAATAACAAATCATTGCATTTGTACGTCAGCAGCGGTGGAGATCAAGCCATACTTATTGGGTACATCCACCTTGTCACCGAATTAAAAAGTTCGTCTTTATAGTCGTATAACAGATTTTTCAAACATCACAAGTATATGTTAGTATAGAGTATTGCAATTCCGTAGAATGTGAAAGCAGTTACAGAGCGTTTCCAAGCGCCAGTATAAAACCAGTGCGCGTGCGTCGCTTTAAACCCGGCCGGGAGCAGGTAACATACTTGTCAATATACTGGTTATCCACGCTGTTTGCTTTTTACGAAACGGACACGGATTATTATTTTAAATTAGATGTCGAAATACAATGTTAACCCTTAACAGTCTATTATTATTATTATTATCAAAGCATCTTTTTGGAACGGTAGTAAAAGCAAAAAATGACGTGCATAAGTGTATTTACAGACAATTACAAAGCATTAAAGACCAAGAAATATTTCGATGTAATTATAAAATTATCTAGTACAATGTAACAGCAATATATGAGACAGTAAACAATCAAAGTCGTTGTCGTCAAAGAAGTCGAAATAATTATATATCTCATGTGACGAATTGATTGGACGTGGCATTTAATTTTAATCGAGATCGACATATAATTATGACCTTATAAACCGATAACAAATATAAGAAATTATTTTCAAAGCTATAACTGCCCAGATTTGCTTATTTTACGCTAGATGCGACCTTCGCAAGATGCTTGAGCCCGTTACTTTTAAGACGCTTTAAATATTTTTCTAGAAGTACAGATTGGCACGAAATATTTTACGATTTGTTTATTACTGTGCACATAAACACGTTGTTAAAATGAAAAACACCTGAAGATTATCTTATAATTTTGAATGTCATGTCATCATTAAAAAAATTAAGTACCTACTTTGTGATAAATTATCACTGTATAAAATATTTATGATTAATAAATACGACAGATTATGTTATTATAAAATTCACACAGTAACTATGATATATTAAAAGAAGTGGCATCATTAATCATTATCTTTAATAATGTGTACGCTAAAAGCTATTTTTACTATCATGTATTTTTTGGCCTGTTGTGAGACGTTTTTGTCATACATGTTTGTATGTGTTCATGAACTAAACATGAAATAAACAACGAAATAATAGTTCGCGCATAACATTACATAGTTGAAATCAAACATCATTCTAATAAGCTGAATAATGTTAAAGTTGAAGCCATAAAAAACAAAGAATCAATTACATACGTAAACATTGTACGTCGCCCGCTTGTACATAAATGGTCGCGACACAAAACTAAACTACAATTAGGCGTTCGACTATCTGACAACGTAGGCGGAGAAGCGGCCGGTCACAAGTCTCAATAAGACCGCAATTACCCGTATTAAAACTACCAATACAGTTGTCGAGTGGGTTTCAAGGTCTTTGCCCTTGTTGGGCAAAATTGTGTCTCGCACATTACATCACATTAATATCTCTTTGTTATTTTTATTCGGTACGAAACGAAGGAAGGGTCAACCATTGCAGAGAGTTAGCATTGCTTTAAATAAATAAGTAGATTACATTGCGCCGAGATAGTTCGCAGCGAGTACTACCGTTGATAAGTTACGGTCTAGCGCATATTCACGTACGTAGTTGCTCTCCTTCGGTTTGAATGGATACATTTATGATGAAGAAGGATTCAGTAATAAAGCACACTGATAGCTAAAGGACAAATGAAGTGAAGGAATAAATACATCAAACAATAATTATGTTTACCATTACTTTATTCATCATATCTTCTCATATTCACACCAGGGATGTTATGCAGCTCCGTAACGGTAACCGAAACTATCGGATATCCAAAATAAAAATATATTCGTATTCCAAAATAAAAATATATAAGTTCAGTTAATAAGTTATTTTGACAAGTTTTTTCTGTCTGAGCCGATACATTGGTAAATGTATCGCGGTAGCGTCGCTTTCATTTTTTTTTCATTATTTGAATTTTAAGGTTACGTACGTTTTTATTACTTGAATTTTATGGTTTTTATTTCATGATTATAAAACCAAATAATACCTAGGAAGAAAGCAATAAATTTTTTTACAAGTCCTAAATCATCTAACATCCGTAACCGAAATTATCCGAAACAATATGATAATAAATAATGATAATGATAAATGTAAAATATTATTCATATATCCGTATCCATATCCAGATCCAAAATTTCATATCCATAACATCTCTAATTCACATTCCGTTTTCAACATTAGAATGTTATACCAACGATTAAGTAATGTGTAAATGAGGCCTATAAAGTTATTCACTTATCATAAATACATAGTGATATGTCGAGAAAAACATAATTTGCAACACATTTATCTTCATGTATCAAATATTTCAATTTCCTTGTATGATTAAAACAAATGACACACCTGTAGATACTCACGATACAAGCTATTACAAATACATGAAGCGAAGTGATAGAATCTACGTACGTCGCGCGTCAGCGCAGTGACAGGTTCTCAGTTCAAGACTGTTCCAATTGGCGACACAGATGTCGCTTAGATGGCGTAATTGTGTCACAACGTTACGTTTTAAGTTTTAGCGCAAGCAATAATGATTTATATAAACAATAGTATCAGGTTATTCTTCACCGTTTATCAATAACTTATTACAGTTGAATTCCGCTATATATATTTACGTTCCCACTTCTATCTTCTATCATTATCACTCTTTTTTAAATTTTCTGTTTATACATTTTTAGTCTTAATTAATTCTATTTATGCATTTAAATCATTAAAATCAGGCTATAATGATACGGAGGCGACTTTTTCTCATAAACGGTTAAATTAATAATATTTTAAAGCAATATTTAAGCTAACGAAGTTTAAAAACGAATCTTCAGTTAATATAAAACCTAATTCCCCTTATATGCGATACTTGACATTGATTTGTTACCTAATTAATTAAGCTGCAACCAGTGTTAACATTCGAACAAAGATATCCCTAGTCGTGTGTGCAAGTAGGAAGACCGTGTGCAGAAACAACACGTACTACAAAGTTAAATAAAACCGATGGACGTGTATAAAATAGCGAAAACCATCCACCCACTACACTATTTGCATGTGTCCGACGTTAAGACTTGGAAAAAACCTCCGTCGCCTTATAAAGTATTAAGACAATGTAGTTCATTAAGTTTAGTTACTTGCTCCCACGCCCGTGTCACCTCCGTATCAAGTTTTTGTTTAAAACGACAAAGTTTCATTTTCAAAGCTCATCAAGGTCAATCGTCATTTAGTTGATTGTCAGTTATCAAGAAATATTTGGATCATAAAAATAATCTGTAGAATAACCGCAATATTTTAGCTCAGACAGATTGCAAAACAATATTATTGATGTATACAATATCATAATCATAATACAAATCTTAAGACTGAAGTTATGGAAGTTCCACTGCTGTTATTGACGATAACAAAACAAACTAAGGAGTTATAAAAAGTATGTTGTAAACAAGAATTAAAACAAAACTTTCAGTCGAGAGCTTTTTGTGACGTGAAGCCTGTTTAAAATTCAAACAATTAGAAGAAATATCCGACATCGTAAACGGAACGGTAATAAATATTGTTTCTTTTTTCGTCATAATAATAATGGGCGTTACAATTTTTCTCGCGTCCGAGTTCATTACACTCGTATTATTCGATTTCTATTATCGAGACCATAGCCGTTAGTCATCCGTGGGATGGACGCTGGACGATACGTCTGACTAAACAGATTCAAATTAACATTTTATTTTTAATTAACATAGCTGAACACGGAATTGTTAATGACGAAGTGTCTAATCACATGATAAACTGTAAGTTTGAATGGCGATTTTCGCACATTCTCAGTTCGAATCTTGTACACGCCTCAAATTTTTCAAATGTTAGAAATGTTAGAAAATATGTATTAGTTGTGTGAAAAAAAAATGTAAAGAAAATAATATCGTGTCGTGTTCCGTAATGTTTTCGAAGATAGAAAAATCTGTTACAGCGCACTTGGACATCATGGGCTTTAGCTGTCACAGTATGGAAATAGCTCCGAAGTCAGCAGTGAGCCTGTGTAGGGTGGTTCGATAATAAAATAAACAAAAATACATAGAAATACTATATGTATTTCTACAAATATATATAATATAAATACAAATAACATTGAACAAATTTTCAATTGTTATTCTATATATATATATATATATATATATACGTTAGTGATGTCTTAGTGATTTCGTCTTAATTCCCCCTCTCTCTATGTTATCTCTAACATAAAACGCTTTATTTAATAATCTTCACAAATAACGCACTATAAAAATGTTTTAATAAAAAATGTAGTGACGAGTACAACTCACTGTTCTTTGTTGTGATGTTCAGAAGGTCGTGAAATCTTGAGGTTATTTCCTTATTAAAACACTCATCCAGTGAATATACATCCTTGGTTGAAGCGGCGGAACTTTCGAGATACTTTTTTTTGAAGCAAACAAAAATTTAGTAGGTTAATATAAGAAAATGAAATGTAAGTGTTATAATAGTAACGCAATCTTGTAATCCTGCTATACTAATAATGGTTATTTACTCAATAATGACATTAATAAACTCATTGATATACAAGACGGAAAATTAAAATTATGAATATTTTTATTTTCTTTGCACTGTCTGCGTGGGGGCTATCATTTATAAGCTTTTTATGAACAAATATTTTATAAAGATTTCAAGTTCGGCGCGGTATATCTGTGGGCTTTTTTTTAAATTTCTAATTAAATATGTCATGTGTTTTATACTTATAACACATAATTTCGTTTTGTCATAATGTTATAAATCTGCGACTTAAATTTGGGAGAAAAACCCGGTAGGTGTTATTTATTACCAAATTTATAAATTGACATTTTTTTAAGAATGAATAAATAATTAGTTTTTAGCTGTCGTAAAACACTGAAATATAAAAATTATAATTACCAAGTTATCATTTAACTATTTATAACTCTACACTTACATTAACTCTTTATTGCGACATCTCGATGTGATGGAATGGTGCAGCTTAAAACGTTAAGTGTGTAGGTATTTCTCGGTCAGTTGCGATAATACGATTTGCATAATCAAGTCAGATGCACAACAATGAGTATGCGCCTTGAACATTCATTTAGAGCAAGACCTTTAAAGGCAAATGTTAAAAACAGCTTGTAATAAACAAATGACGTAAGTTTAATTTTTCCTCAAAGTAACTGTTATAAAAGTTGTAGAGCAACGACAATGAATTGAACAATGCTAGAACTTGTTTCGAATAACTCATAGAGTTTACTAAAAGTTCAAGGCTCAAAAATAGCCAAAATAAATGCCTTTAGCGACCATTTTACTGTAAATCCAAATTTATAGATTTTTCACGCAAAATAACAGCAAAATGGTCATATTGCCACAATAAATATATCTACAAAATATTTTATTAACAGTGAACATTATTTTAATTAATTGTTGTGTGAATATGATATTGTAAATAGTAATGAATTCGTTAACAAAGGTAGACAGACACTGGTGAATATTACATTAGTGGATGACGATTAATTAAATGCTAGCAGTGTCGCTCAGTGAAATATGAGCCGCAGATTATATTGAAATGAGCGGAAATATGAACAAGGATGTTTTGTTGACGTTTGATTTTATTTTTAATTTAAGGCTAAACAAATCATCGTCAATAACCTCGGTAAGGCTCTGTGGACCACAATTGAGATGAAATTGGATAACACTCTTGAAATTAAGAGTTATGCCATTCATTGGAGCGAAATCTGTTTTATGGGATATTAATTGTGCATGCTGCATTTTGTCCCCTGATCAAAAAGTGAAAATATGTAATTAGTTCTTCTTTTACATTGTGCTGCCCTTAAATTTTTGATTGCGCATACAGGTACAAAAATTGATAAAGTTAAATAATTTTTAAATTCGCTGGGAAAAACATATCACTCTTGTTGACAATCTATCATTTATTATTATTGTCGACTAAATTTGTTTTAAATATGCAAAAGTAACTTATAAAAGCTACAACATTTTTATTACGTAATAAATCGTTAAGTTAGATTCGATAAAAGCAACCAATGTAAAAATAAGTAGATGAAGCTCTATTCAGTGCAAATTACTTATACAGGTGTATAGAAACTATAACTTTTTAAAAACAAGAAGTCGACGCATCTCTAGGATGTGTTCCATTGAAGCAATTGACCAAGCGAGTAAGTCACAAAATGTCAGTCAGCTAATGCAATAGCCTGTTGTGTTGTGACTCAGCTAAATGCCATTAGATTTACCTACAATAATAGAAGCGTATTGTGTGCTGACGTGAATTGATGATTGACCGAGTTGCATAACAACAAAAGATGTGTACACATTAGACAAGTGAATTTACCGGTCTAATTTTTTTCATAAGAGGTCAGAGTGTCATGTTGATAGCTTCAAAAGCATGTCGTCCCTGTAAAAAAATCCGTTGTACCGAACGAAATGTTGACCTTGCTGCCCTTAGAGCTGTTAAATTAAGAACATTTGAGGAACCGTCGAACCTTGTAAGTAGTTAAATAGGACCCAGTAAGATTTTCCCAAAATCATGTTAGCGAGGTACGATAGCCTGGTTAATTGAATACAGGTCACACAGGTACACAGGTCTTTTTCTTTCCTTTCTTTATCTTTGACCTTTTTCTGCCTCTTCGTTAGCTTACGATGAAAAAACTTCAGAAAAGATTTACTTATGAATCGAATCAAAATGCAATGATTGAAGCTTACTGATTGATTTTAGTCGAAATCTTTTAACCTGTTATTAAAAACTATCACCTATTTATATATTATGCGGTTTATATATATGTATATTATGTATTAAGCAAAACGAAAGGATTTCCTTCTGTCTAAGACAAACTCTAGTGCTTGTGATGCACCTTGTTCATCATTGTTTTAGGTAATTCCTTGTTTTGTAGGTCGCTAACCACTAACAACCAGTTTAACCTTGAAGCATGATCATCAAGTTATAAAAAACTGTATTGTATTGTATTGTATTCAGACGCTGTATCGGAAAATCTAAACAAAAAGATTTAATTACCGTTTCCTTCTCGGCGGGCAGCATCCCTCTAGCGTTGCAGATCTGTATTGATGATGGTTACCACTTACCATTCTGTAGCTAGCTTGTTTCTTTGTAAACCATTCTTGTATAAAAAATGTCAGAGTAAAAAAGTGGAATAATAGCTGACATATTATAAATAACAAAGAAACTCAGAATTAATCAATCCAGTGCATAACATAAATTAATCAGTTATTTTTGCATATTATCATTTTAAAATAGCTTTGGTTTAAGTTCCGTTTGGTTTAAGTTATTAATATCGTGTTTACTTAAAAACAAATTAAGTTATTAGTATTCATTATACGCACTGTAAAGTACTGGAATAGCTTGCCCGCGTTGGTATTCTCGCCTACTTACATATATGTATGGTGTGTGAGTCTTCAAGAGGAGAGTGAAAAGGCTTTTGTAAGTTAGTGCGTTCAACATCTTCAGACTGCATCAGGTGGGATTGTTGACAAGCATTAACTTATTTGATACAAAAAAAGGTAAGGAATGATATAAACATTTCAAAAAATACCTCTGCATAATTACATTTACATATTTACTATCTGGAAAAATAGTTAAATATTTACATCTAATACATTTCAGGGAATTACCGAAAGTATGCTGTATTCTTTTAACTTTCTCTTAAGTATTATTAATATGTAACTCAACGATGTAAATAAATAAGAAGTGGCGAATGGTACTATGTGGCCCCTGTCACGCAAAGCGTATTATTATAGTGTTCTAAATGTATTAACTGAGTAAGTTATTTAAAACTTGACAAGTTAAGCATACAACTGGGTTATTACTCGTCATAAGTACCTAATTTACCATATATGTAACTATTTAATAAGATTTCATAAAAATATCATTTTAAACAATTATCATCGCGAGCATTATACATTTAATTGTAACGGGTACTCGAAAGATATCGATATATAATAAAAACGTATTAATAAAGTTCAGTTCAATTTTAAATATTTTTCAGAATTGTGTTTAATTTTTTTAATACATATAACACCAACCCCGTACTGTCGGTGTAATAGTTTATAATTGCTTGCTATGTTGCAGTTGCCTAATCGTTCTTGAATATAATTAATATTATTCATAACATATAATGAATATTTAAATAATTATTTTTATATTGACGTAACAATTACATAATTGGTTTGGCCGTATGTGTAACTTTCGAACGTAGAAAAGTCTTGGATTGAATGCTAGACTTAATGGCTACTGTGTAAAATATAAAACAATTATGTCATTTGAATGTTGATATCAATCTTAACCCCAATCATATATTCTTATATTATTAACAAACATCTTTCTCAAACTAACAGTCAATTTTGCCTAACTTTAGTATGAAAATAAAATTGAATGTATTAAAGTTATTAACAAAATACGTAATGAACTGGGAACGTGGTTGATGGAACGGCCATTGTCCGTGTTCCAGACGCCTTCCGGCTAGAACGCCACTCAATCTAGACCCCTAACCTCATATTCCTGCGTCGTTCGTTGCATATAAACAGGTCGTTTTAACAGAATTAAGAAGGGGCTAGATAAATTGGTACTGGGTTATTGTAAGAAAGTATCGAAAGGCGGAATGCAGCAATTGAAAAATAGAAAACGCGTGGTGCCGGCGATGCTCCACAAACACGTATGTAAATACGGACTGTCAGTTTGTAAGCAGGAAGTTTAATTTGTTTAATTATGTTGATGGTTTACTATTCTAAACTATACGTACAATAAATAATATGGATGTGAATTATTGACTAGTAATCCATTTCAAAAAACGATGAGGTTCTCAATTCGTTTGTATTTTTCTTTTTGTTTGTTACCTCAGAACTCCGCTATGTATTAACCGATTTGGTAAATCCTTTTTTTTGTTTCAGAGAATATACTTCCCGCTTAAATTTGAAGATGGAATGGGTAGTATGGAAGGGTCAAAAACAGGTTATGAAAGCAAGAAATTCAACTACTTTAAATCGAATTCGGTATTTTTTTGTTAAAATATTTGTTATGACGGAAATGACACTGAAATGACACAATAAAATTAAAAGACAGTCTAAAATTTATTGGAATTGACGTTTTTATGTACCTATATTTTTTCAGACAGTAACGAAATTAATAATATTTTTTTAATCGACTTCAAAAACACTCCTTTGTTTTTTTGTTGTTTTGTTTGTGTGTGTGTGTATGTTTTACGTAAAACCATAACTCCATTGTTTGTAAACAGATTTTGATGATACTATTTTAGTGTAAAGATATGTCGCCGTAAATATGGCGAGGATCTAATGATAGCTACTGAGTATAAAAAGTAAAACTTCTTGACAGAGAGAAAAATTTTAACCTTGATTAAATATTTGGTATGTAATATTAACATTGCAAAATCAGTCCAACGTTGTCCCTCTCAGTGTCTAAGGTATAAGTTATACATTTAAATTACGATCATTGTTTAAGTATTAAATGTAAACTAAATTACCAATGAACACACGCATATCTTCATAGAGAAAATCTACTTTTCAAACATAACCATTCGGTACAATGCACTGCATTAGAAACTGATCTCGGCGCTAATAGCGTGATACTATGAAGAGACATCGCAACTCATGACATGCACCACATAGTGAGCGCATGCGCAGACGAGAGCGAAATCCAGTTGTGATCTAACTGTACCACTAAAACTATAGACTTTATTTCCAATGAACAGACAACTTTTGCGATAACACTCAATAAATCTAGAAATAGGATGACTTTTACTACTAATTAGATACAATTAAAATAATAGGTCTGTGCGCATAGTTACCGTAGTGGTAGGTTTTTTTTAAATTTATTAATAATAAAGAAGTGGTAATTCCTATAAACACTTCTTGACTATGATGAAGCTTCGTCAGCCTTGACGACTTGTGTAAGACTTAGTGGGGTGTTATACCAGTGATCGCTGGTCAAATTTCTTGAGCGCTTCCGTGCATCGGTCACTACGATAAGCTATGTCAATGAACAATGTCAATAAACATCCGACATTACGAAAGATGTGCATCCACAAAACATCTGCAGTGAGTAAATATGTATCTACCAAACTGAAAGTCAAAGTAGCAAACGACCCAGCAATGAAGACGTTAGAATCCGCTCACGAATTAATTGAAGTTTTAATAGGTTTCCTGTTTAATTAAATTGCATAACAATTTTTTTTTTTATAATAGATATTCACTATTAAAATTCTATCACATTGTGAGACCTTGATAGCGGAGACCAACAATCATGTAACTAAATCGGAATATTTACGTTTAACACGAATGATTTCGGCCACGATACGGTTAAAATTGTTCATAGATCAAAACCACTAAACATCCGGAAAAAAACATTGAAACTCAACAACACAAATAATCTACAACCAATAATAGGTATTTCAATTGAAAGTTGAATACTAATACACTTACTACTGAACTTCGTTGCCACCGGCACGATCGAGGGCATCACTTATCAGTGACTCTTACTAATTACTTCTTACATTTGTAAGTTGGCAGGTGAGAGTGGACGTGTTTGAGCGAAGCGAGGCACCTTGCGAAAACAAACCTATAGAAATAAAAAGTAGATAGTTGCACAGTAGTATAGTATCTAGCTACTTTTGAATAGATTTGCAAAGTGAAGTTGAAATGCAGTATTCGCTTAGGCTCGTACTGTTTTGTGTAAAAATATTAGACGGGAATAATAAAATCAATAGCGTTCGAATAGTATAGTGGTTGTAAAAAAATTATTGTCTTTTTGTTAAGATTTTTTTTAATATTGTTACGTTCCACTTGCTGTGTAATAAAATGTATTATTGAATGATTATTTAGTATTAGGTTTTATAGTGATATTAGATACGTCTTAAGTTTATATTTGTTTTGAATATATTGTGACAAGGGAAACCCGTTTTTACTAATTCTCATACACGTGAAGCAATTCATGTGTAATCTGCCACTAAAAGGCCTGTAATATTATTTGAATTCAGTAATATATATCAATAATTTCAGTAGTCATATAGCATAACATAATGGTTGCGAAGTTAGCTAATTAAATTCGAAAAAATTGATAAAGTTCAAATATAGCACAGTGGCTAACACGTATTTCTTTACGCTCAGTACCTTGGTACATATAAAGGCACAATGGCAGAGCCATAAATAGGAAATCGCCGCTCCACTGGCTCGAATAATTCACTAAGAACCCCAGTTTCGCATGAAAATCGCAATTCTGTATGCAAATTGGACCTACAGCGGCAACATAACAAAATTATTTTTTCATTTACACATGAGCACTGAGCATCCGCCACACCCGGCTTGACGAAACTTAAAATGACAGTACCGTTTTTAAAATCTGAGGTCTGACCTATTTCTTTTGATCTTTGTCACTTGCATCTAATTGTGAGATACGTAGAAAAATATTCTTTGCTCACTACAATTTTATAAGCGCGCGTTAATTTTCTCTTTCGTTTTCTACTTTATTATATGGAAGAATGAAGATTTTATGTACTACATCAGATTTTCCATACCTCTTAGAATTTTATTATAATTTACACTTATTACTGGAATGAAACGGGTGCAAGAAATCATGAAACAAAGCCAAATTCCTGTGCTTGTGGTGCACTCTGCTGAATAACGCAAAAGGTAGCGGCGTCTGATACATCGTATTAGTAGCCGCTGGGCTCGGTAACACGCAAGTTGCGTGGTGTAGCGGTGGATCTTTACCTACTAACTACATACATGCACAAGCTATGGGTCGTTGAAGCTTTTTATGTTACTTATGTGCGTGGGCACAGGTAACCACTTTATTAGGTGTCCCATCTGTAATGTTTGACTGCCCATTGAGGTATGAAACGAAAAAAAAGTAATATGAATTATAATATATCTATTACACTCAATGAATTCCTTCGTTTTGTTTATCACAGTCCTAAAATCAGTGTTAGTTTTACAGAGGACTTAATCAGTAAAAGCCTTTATCACTATAAACGAACTAAAAAATTAGAAGTAAAAATCAAATTTACGCAGTTACTTGATATTTAATCAACTTTATGCAACACTTTAGGCACAAATAATTAATTAAACTACATTTGCATGTAAATTTACATAAAAACAACGAGTTTCAAATTTGGAAACACAAACACAACTTTCAATTAACACAACGAAGAATATTAATGTTAAACACATGATTCCAACTGGTGATTGGAAGTTATCTTGATTATATAATCACAAAATTAACTAACCTTATCTTTCAATTGCAGAAATCAACATTAATAACATAAATTTTATTTATAAACCAAAATACAACAGTACATCTTATATATTAAATATGTTAAAACATTTCCTCCGAATGGACTTGCATAAATATTGGTACATACATATATATAATTCTAAGCATTTACGATGTATTACGGCACAATACTTATACCGACCAAAATAATTATACTCATTATAGAAACGGAACTGATCATTATCCACCCTGTTTACAGGCTTCAGAATAAATAATTATGAATAAGGCTGATTTCAACATGTTTGATGACATTATGTAATCAAGCAGATTAATAATATGACCGAAATACAACATTACTGTCAATATAATGTCCACTAAACGCAATAATGATAACTCCAACAACTTGTTGGTCATCTGATACTTTATTTTGATTGTGGTACAAAAATTAAAAGTGTTTTTTTTAATTCATTTCAAAAGATAAATGTATATTTTATGAATACAGTGACATCACATTTTTACAGTTATTACATCTCAGTAACATGTATTTTTTACATTTTACTTTGTGATTACATAATAATGGTTGTTTAAATAAGAAAATCTGATTCTTAAGACAAATACATATCACTTTCTGTAATACAGTATAAAAAAAATAAAATTGCAGCTAAATAGCAGTAGTACTAATTAGTAGTAATTTTGGGTAATTTATATCTTACCTTGCCATTTGAAAAATTGCTGTATAAAAATATAAAAGATGCTTGGTAATATTCTAAATACGATCCCGTCTATTTAATTACTATGTCAAAAGCAAACAAGGACACCCACATACTGTGGTTTGTATTCTTGACTTTAACAGGGTTACATGCTTAGCATTTACATATGATTATATTAGAGTTCATATAATTTAATATTAACCACATTATTTGTATCTTCGTAATACTTAATTAATAATTAATAATATACTTTATTGATTTTCACAGAGTTCAGCAATCACACCACAAACTTAAGCCCGATATAAATTAAATATTCTGCCTAAAGTCATCAAATGTGTGCGAAGTCCGCTTATCCCCTTGATCTGCTTCTTGAACTTAAGCTGTGGATGAATATTGGACTGTGATGATAGGGTTCGTTTAGATAATTTAGACAAATTTAAATACCGTCATAAAGTTTGTTTTGATACCCAACTCGGTCAACATTTATTTTAACTTCTGAGGTATTATATAGTTTCGAGCGCGCAAATATACATCAATAACTATTTATCTATAAATAAGAAATTCTATAATTTACAACGCTCTCGTCTACAACTTGAACCAGTTGCGTCCGACCAGTTAGAAGCCGGCCGTCAAATCGCTGCCGATGTCGATACCATCCGTCCTTCACGCTCGAACAGCGCTGACGCCACGCGACTTACAGAATGGAAACCACCGCTTATGAATAGTATGTTACAATAAACAAATACAATACAGCTATTTATAGAAATGGAAAGTCTACGAGTATTTCATGGTTCTATCCGCAAGTAACTTCGCGTATGCATATATAATACAATTGGTATACAATTTATTTTAAGGATAATAAACTAACATGTAATATACAATAATGTCCATTAAAATTCTATGTATACACAGTTTTATTATAAATGCGTTATCCGGGAGAAAACGTAATATTAAATTTATTTATGCTAAATTATGAAGGAGAGATGGACTTAAAATATAAATTGGTATATCGACGGTAAGATATATGAGAAGGATGAAGTAAGAAGGAAAATATATATTTTATCCCAATAACCGACGAATAACAAACGACCTTCCTAGTGGTAAGTAGTCACCGCCACGCAGCGACCGTCCAGTATGTTGTGCAACTAAGATTAAGTTCGACTCTACAATTCATGAAGTTCCTTAGACTCCAAAACATATTTCAGATAAATTAATTGACGACTCCATAGCCCCGTTGGTAGTGACACTGCCTGCCAAGCGAGGGATCCCGGGTTCGATTCCCGGCCGGGCAGATTTATGTGGTCGATACACGATTGTTCTCGGGTCATGGATGTGTGTAATGTCATATAGGGTATGTCCATGCCACTTACAACACAGGTAATCCTAGTGCGAGGGTGTGAGTGTATAAACGTTTATTTATTATTAATATTCAATTCAGGTATTGAGTGAGAAACATTTCAACTATAAATTAATCGAGAGTAATAGTAATAAAATCATAAAAATAAGGTATAAGGCAAAATAAGGCTTGTTGTCTAGTCAATAGTGACTGTCGGTGGACCTTGAATGGAATAACAATTAAGTGATAGACACACTCAATCAATATCGCCTACCCATTTGCTACCCTTGAAGCTTACTTAAAACGGTCAACGCCCTCGGTTCGCAGTTAGGTTATTGGAAACCGCAACGAGGTTCTTTAAAGAGTTCTTTACTTGTATTTTAATAGGTCTATGTATTAAATGCGAAAATCGAATACACTTTATCTCGTTCTACATAAGCAACAATCGCGTGATACGGAGTAATAAGTGACGCCTTTTTATGATTTTCTAATATTGTAAGAATTTTTATGCTTCGTATACACATTTCTCTAGTGGCGTTGATTTAGCATGTTGGTATGGGGAAATCGAAATATGGCGTACGGTCTTAAAAATTGTATCAAACTAAACTCATATCTTAATATTCTTACTGCAAAAAAAAAGAAATAAATAAAATAAATTTTAACACACTCACACCCCCGCACTAGGATTCCCTGTGTTGCGGGTGGCATGGACGTACATAAATATGACATCATAGGTGTTTACCTATGACTGGAAAACAAACATTTATCTGTCACATAAATGTCTGCCCCGGCGGACATCGAACCCAGGACCTCTCGCTCGGCAGGCAGGGTCACTACCATCTGGGCTATAGGGCCGTCATATATTGCATATTGACTAGCGTCCGGGTCGGACATCGTTCGGATTCAACCGGTCATTACATGTACACTTATAATATACATAAATGATACGTAGCCTATGTCCATCCCGAGTGATGTACCTGATAAATGGTAAAATGGAATATTGATAGTGAATGTTGAAAACGTACGCTGTCACTAATAGTATACACAAATGTACCTTATATTAAAATCCGATATTATTCGATCGATTGTGCTTGACCATATAAGACTGCACCTGTCGCATCACCATACAAACTACTACGTAATGGCCATGAAAATTAATACAGAAAGAACATATCCCAAGATAAGAAGTCAAACACATCCAATGACTTTCCTTCGTCTTTTGTGTACCGTTCAGGCTAGTTTGATAAGGTACCAGGAATATGTAGATACTTCATGACTATCATCATGAAGTAGAAGTTCATAAATGACTTGTGACCTAATACAATTTAATCATGTAATAAAGTCTATGGAGACATCGGTTGATAAATTTTCTCTAAACCGCCATATCCATCAGTCTCTGTGCTTTCAAGCTTAAGAAATTTACCTTTATTCTAGCATTGTTCAAACTCTTCAGCTTAGGTTAGATTGTATCGTGTCACCTGGAACTTTAACGTGGTTTCCCGAATTATAAATGTATTATTAATTCATAACTTTTTTATTATAGACTGGATTATAATGAAACGAACATTACATTTTAAGTAACGCTTACTGCATATATTAGAGAAAACCGTAACGAAATCGGATAAGACGTTTCTGAGATTTGAGTTCTGAGTTTTGGGTATTGCATTAAGTATTATATTATATTTAAAGTTAGTTTCAGTTCAATCCGGTGATAAATATAAAAGTTATAAATTAATATATGTACATATTTCTAATTCATAGAACGAGAGAAACCCGGTAAGGCGTAGTTTTTATGAAGCGAAGCAAGGGCTGTTTGCTAGTACCGAACAAAGTTCTCAATTTCAAATTCAGTAAATATTAGTAATGCATGACAAACAACAAACTAACATGACACAATAGTTACCTGTCGATTTTATTGCATCTATCTATTTTAGAGATCGTCAAGTCACTTGTCATTGTTGAATACAAAATATGTTAGCTGGAATATTTAGCATCTACTAATAATGAACTTACCAGTATCTATTATTACAATTATAATGATTGCTGAATTCATCAGGGTTCATTCAATCGTCCAATTGCCATAAAGCAAACAATTAGAACGTACTAAATTCAACCTTAATATTTTTAAATAAAGTTACTATTTTTGTAGCTGATTTTCAAATCAATTTCAAGAAAAATTAATAGCAGCAATGGAAATTTGGATATCAGATATTTTTATGTAATTGATGTGATGTAATTATTTATGGAAATATAATTATTATTGTCTCAAGATTAGCTCAGTCCTAAATTTCTAAGTAACCGTGAACATTTCTCAGCATGAAAGCTGCCCCGCAAGTACTAAGTACATAAATTGGAGTGGACCGGTACAGTCGAGTACAATTCGGTCTACGATTTCAATGTGTGTGATCCAGGAAGCGAAAGGTCTTTGGCTCCCTACGGTATGCGCTGCGTGGGCGCCGGCTCCCATGCGCTGTCCATTGATTTAACGAATACAATCTTATCTCCAATAAGCGTATTACCCTCTTCATCAATGTTTTTGGAAACGCTACATTTAGGCTTCTTGGTTACAAATTAGGTCGAATTGTCTTATCAGTGTACATAAGGATGAAAATTATGTGGTGGTTCTATTGTAAAAAAACGTCAATTTGACAGTTTCGTTTTCGTTATGAAGGTCACTCTGAGATCGATTACAGATTTGACAGCTCCTAACGTTAAATATTCAGATGAAACGCCTCTTAAACGGCGTATTTAACCTGAACACACGTGTTAGCGAAACATTAGATTGCCTGACGTAATTTGCTTTAGGGCAAAGTTATTAATCACTGCGGTAGTCCTGTCCTAAGCAAACTGTACTTTGTACATTTTAGAAGGGATTCGTTATCGAAACTTCTTTAGGTTCTACAAAATTTTACAGTCACATTAAAAAAAATTTCAAGGGTAACTCACAAACACCATATGTGCGAATATGGTGTGTGCGAATATTATTTTACGTTTATAATATTATTATTTTTTACATAGAAAGAATTACTGATAACCGTGTACCTATTGGGATTTCCCATCGTCAACATGTTATCAAATTCGTTTCTACCCACCGACATTTTTATCGATAAAAAAATTAACTGTTTCTAGGCCCACCGATTTCAAAACATTGTACGTTGCCTTTCAATGTGTAAAGTTTGACATATAGGCATAACGCTGCTTGAATTATTATAGATAAAAAAAATACTCAGTTTTCAATGTTTTCTATTCTATTCCAAGTATTCCTTATCTTAATTCATTGAAACGCAAAAATCTGTTACGCGACTACAGCATGATCTTTTAACCATCAGTAAGAGACAGGTTGTAGAAACCGGACGTTTGTCAACAAGTGCTAACTACCCTACCTATTATGTGGACACTATACATGTGGACACGGCATGTCAGTATTTATAATCGAGTTGTCATTGAGTATAGAGCGGAAAATCGACACAATACCATCATTTTATTTACGTTGAGTAGGTACTTACACAGCACGTGTAAATACGTAATTATACATGCCTAGGTTCATTCGACTACTCAGTGAAGTGAAATCCGCATTAACAAGTCACACCGCAAACTGCTCGCATGATTATCCCTTGAGTACCAAGGTGCAGAGCTTAGTACCCTGTGGTCTACTAAGCTTATCATATCTACAAAGTTATTTATAAGATATCTGCTGAAAAACTTCGTATACCCAAATTCTTTGTCATAGGATGTATTTCTATTTCTATGTATTTTTTAAAAATACATAATGAAGATTAAAAAATATGTAGAATGAAATAAAATATAGTTATTTGTAGTAATATAATCTATTCTTATAAATATTTAGTAAACAGATTATAGTAGATAACTAACTACATTGACGTAGCAGTCACGAGAAGATCGTTTAATGTAGGCACCCAACGCCAGCTGTTACCGAGTAATCTTTGTCTATTAGATACTTTTGTAATATTACAAATATGTTCTTGATTACACTCATGGCCTATTGCTGTTTGCATCTCCGTCATGGAGAATGTTTACGTAGTACAGCACTAGCCACACCTGGAGCACAGACCCTTGCCCAACAAACCACCAATGGTTGGAGCCAAGCCGTTACATTTGTATTTACATTTTACAGTTTAAAGTGTAATTTTCTGCATAAAAATGATAATACATAGCACAAACGTAAATGTCGTAAGCAACATTAATATAACTGAGCATCCCGATAACACTGTCAACAACACAACCTTATCACTGAGTTTTCACTGTTTGGTATTAGATGGCGCTACCGGTCCATATGTGTGCAATACTATATACAGCATATTTCATAATTTCGGCATAATTCTAATATTCAAAGTTTGTCTTTTACTTATTGGATCAGTTGAGGCGCTTGTTCTAAATGCTTACTATTATATTAAAAATCAAAGAATCAACTGTCATACATATATGCAGGTTTCTCATAAATAGTTTACCGACGCAACATGTTGATCAATATATTTTTATTTTCTTTGCAATATTTCATTCATAGCGGCCATAATTTATACAGGAAAATTAAAGATGTGTGTAGGATTCGAATTTTGTTACCCGGGTGGAAAGTAAATTTGCACTTAAATTTGAAACTGAGTATAAATTCGAAGTAAGTTTAAAGACAATTCACAAGTTCCTGTTTTTAATGGCTTCCAAGAAGACTTCGAAAATTGGGACCAATGGCTTAACGTACATCCGAAGCGCTTGCAATATTAGAAGCTTTGATTGCTTAATGTGGTCAAACACTTATGATTAATTCACCGGCAGGCTATGAGCGCCTAATTGATTAGAAAGTTGTAAACAGCGGTCATACTTACTTACTACCGATTCTGATTGTAGTAGATTATTGCATGTGATGCATTTCATTAAAAGAACTTACATACGTGTCTTCTGTATTTTGTGTATCCTGGACTTATATTAATAATTTGTGCCCGAATATTCCCAGGCATAAATCGCTACTGGCTATAAGCTAATGAGGTATAATATTACGTGCATAAAAGTATTTTATTTTATTTCTTTGTTAATGCTTTATGTCATTCTCTGCCAGTGAAATCTTGAGTTGGAGAAAATTAACAAATACTTTTATAAGTACCTATAATATAGTTACCAGTTACCTATGTTATGCGATGTTTTATATACCAAAGAAAAGCCATATCTGTTTAAGGCATTGCCACTCGTACAGTTTTATTTATCCATGATGCTGGAGGACATTTTTAGTTCATAGTTTGAATGGAGGCCCAGCTATCGTACAGTGAGACAATAGCGTTATTTAGGTAACAGTATTGATATATTTTGCTTTTATTAACTCATAAGAAACTCTCTCTTTTAAGCCGACAAATACAACTGAAATTAAATTAAAAATTTAATAAGTTTCGAAAGTCGAACTACGCCACCGCTTCAGCAAATCCCTACCGTGGATGATTCTGGAAGAAAAGACGGCAAGAAAAGTTTTTTTCCTACTCATAGTTACAGACAGCACTAACTAGATGGGCATTTCAATTCGAACGGAATTTTATTATAAATTTTTACACATGGAAAGCCTGGAACAAGCTACTAGCTTTTATAAGTCTAAAATGTGGTTCAGTTGAACATCTCTACTTAAGTGACCTTTTTTTCTTCGAAGGGGAAACCTTCAAAAGGTATGCGGTACCGTGCGAAGCGGAAGGTACGCGGAAGCGACGCCGGAATATGTGTTATTTATACCGCACTAAAACTCCCCGGTGACCTTCCTCAGCGCTAAGTAGAGGACTCCGGGATCTCTGTCTGGGAGGGACAACCTGTCCCGACCCGCACCATCCGATCCGATCTTATCGACGGTACGCGTCCACACATACTGTCGTCCTTCCCGGGGACGGGGTCGGACGTTTCGAGCACCCACTCTTACCACCCCGCAACCACGGAAGTCCCCTTTTAGTCGCCTTTTACGACATCCAGGGGATACCGTAGCTCGTATTCTGGGTAGCAGAGTATTTCTAACGTCAATAATATTATCTAAAATGTATTGTGACAATAGTTAATACACTGATGTCCTTAAGCTGATCTACAATGACGCGTAATAAAAAATCACTAAACATGTGGCTTTTTTGTTAAAAACTTGTATATAAATAAACAAATAAAACAGCTATACAACCTAATGTGCAATTAAATGTACACCGTCTTAATTTGTTGTACCAATTAAGTATCAATTAATAAATTAAAAGCTATAAAACTATGAACACCAATTACTTGTCTCATAGTGTTAAACAAAGTAATAAAATAAATACAATTTTAATAAGAGCTCAGTTGCAATAATATTATTAAATTAATTAATATGCAAATTAAGATCGACTCAGAAAATCATGAATCTATTATTTAATAAACGTTTGGTACTTTTCGAAGGTAAGTTGATTCCGAATTGTGAGAAAAGGAATTAGTGGAAATATAGGAGATAGTACGAATCATGATAAAATAGTTAAGAGATGGCACATGGTCAATGAAGCTCATTACTTTTCAATATTGAGCTTTAATGTTTCCATAAATTTGTTTAGCTCAGGACACCGATTTGATTGCCGATAAAACCTCCGCCTCAACGATTGAAACATATTAAAAGGCTATTAATATAATTTGCACGTTTTTATGACCACCAATTTTATAACTCAAACAAGCAATAATCTGCTGTAATCGTGAAGTGGTGGACCTCATAATTCAATCGGACGGCATTTTAGAAGGATAATGTCTTAATTTTTGGGCAGGGAAATGATACGACAGTTTACACTTTAGCTGGTATGAAAAAACCGTTCAAAAATAATAAAAGCTTTACATTTAATAATTTGTTATTAGCAGATGACAAGGTCAGTGATAGCTTGCGGTGAGCTCGTCCGCAAGATAGCGTACTAATGTTACTAGCTCGCTTCGCTGACATATTAATTTATAATCATAAAAATAAACTAATTAATGTACTAAAATATGACATGAAACTTAAATTATCACACACATTATACATTTTAACTTTAACTTACGATTTTTGCGAAATTTCGACTCAATTACTTGGATCATAATCACACGGCAAGACTGCGATGACGGGGAGAAACTCTTCACAGTTGACAGACACTAATGACAGATAAGCTTGTCAACTTGCTGCGTGGAATCTATTGACGTTAAGTCGAGATCACCCGTGGACTATGCAATCCAATCAAATCTGAATGAACCAAATTCATTCAGATATTCTGCTTTATCCAGTCCACTGGAATCCGCTAATTACGTGTCGACTATTATAGAAAGGGTATATCCAACATAATTATGTACAACAAAAAAATATTTTGATCCGATTATCCATAGAGTTATATATTCTCACATTACTCCAGCAATGAGGAACAGGAACTATTATGAAACTTAAAACTTAGCGATATTTAAGAAAAACTAGGAGCTTTCTCAAGTAGGTATTCTTCGAAATGTAACTACATATGTATATAACATTTGTCTTCCTTCAAAGCCATCTAGATGACGTAAACTAGTTTACTGAGAAATTTTATAGGCCGCTGAAAAAAGCGGAAAACAACTCGCTTACTTAGGAGTATTTCGTAGTATAATTATTTAATTTACGAATTTACGAGGTATTTAATTTACGAATGCTTGTTTACCTTCAACACGGTACTATATAAATAAAATTATATAATAATTACAATACTTGCAGTTTACTTTTTGTTGTGCATAACAAAATCAAAATAAAATTATTAAAACATTTGTTTCAATATCGATTATCATTTATTGGAAATTATAGCTGCTGTATGTATACGCAACCAGAAAAGGCTTCCAATTCTTTGCTCTTTGACTTTATCTTTAATCAGTCAGGGTAGAAGTGACCACAAACCTAATAAGTTAGTATATATGTTTATACGTCATTTGCTCTGTAAACATTTTTATCTATGACTCATTTCTTGCTTCTTCGATTCGCGCGATTTCGCGCTCGTTACGGAGCTTATCATGAGAGTACATTTGAAAGGATACTCATAGGAAATTCCATTTTTTACACACAGTGCGTTAAAATACTTAATATATTCCCTAATACGTATATCCATCAGTATTACGATTAGTTAAATTATAACAAAATTATTAACTTATTAATTTACTGCACGATCTCAACTTTCAAATCCTACTCGTATCCAGCACTTGCTTAAAATCGAATAAAATCAATTATCTTTCTTCTATTGACATGTACTATTATAAGAGCATACTGTACGAATGTTTCCTAAAATTGCATCTAGTATGTGAATTGGAAGGCGCAGACGACGCTTTTTCTTTGTGACTGTTTTTCCATTTAATAATAATGAAGATGGCTTGTTATGAAAGATAAACTTTTATTCAAGATAGTATGCTCCAAAAACAAAGCCATAAATAAATGCTACTTAAAAATTATTTCACAAATTAAAAAAATCTCCTATGATTAAGCTTCCATATAGTCAAAATCACGTGTTTATCAGTGCCCATTTAAAATGATGCATAAAATTAATTCGGTCAATCATATATGAGTGAGCGTCACTATAGGGACAAATCTATATTTATACTAATAATACAACGGTGGAGAAAGCTTTGTGATCGATATAGATATATTGTTTTTGACTGTTTGTTTCTCTGTATATCTATTCGTCTGTCTCTCTGACCACGTATCACAATAAACCACTAAATAGATTTGGATGATACTTGGCATATTAGTAGCTTATAATCAAGAATACTCTTTATCCCGAGGAAATGGATCTCTTTTCGCAGTACAGGAAATAAAAGCTAGGATGGACGTTTCATTAAGAGGGCAGTAAATAACATTTTGACTGGCTGCAACGATTATAATAAATTAATATGTTTATATGTAATTCACAGAACTAGAAAACCTCATTCCTAAAATAACAAGGATGCTATTTTAAACATAGGCCGTAGGTTTTCTGAACCGAAGCGAGTGCGTGTTTGTAGTATGACATAATGTGTTTATTTACATATTTATCAAAGTAATTTGTTTTCTTTCTATCTGTGTTCAACTCTGGATATATGCCGAAGGTACATAAGATATTACTGATGGAAAACGCTATAGACTAGATAATTGTTGTACCACCACAAAATATTTATTAATTTCTATCGAAATAAATTATTAATAGAACTCTCGTGGGTTCTTGCACCAGATTATAGTCCTATGTGTTTTGTTAATCGATTGTTAATATATTTTAAAGATATTCAGCGTGGTGGACCACGGCCTTAACCTCTGGACCAGCATTGAGCGTTGTGAAGCAAGAGTTATTCCTGTTATAACCAGTTACAATTGATTACAATGAAATATTGCACATGTTGTAACATATTTTGTTTGTTTTCTATTTCCTGCGAATAATACGAACAGGAAGTTCATTGAGTTTCGCTTATGCTGATTTTTACTTTATTAATCGGTATGTTTCAACAATATTTCATGGTACTTCAAATATTTACATTATTATTTTTACTTATTTACATTTTAGTTATAAATATCTTTATTATTAGATGTTCAGTTAATTTATTGTTTTTTGAGTGTATACTGAAAGTTTATTTAACTATTACAAAAAACAGATGCAGAACTATACTAAACTAAACATGATATTTTTAAGGCAAATGCATATTTAATTCATTCCATGTATATTATGCATGTAAAATAATATTTATATTTAACAGATAAATGTTACCTAAATTTGGCGATGATTATCATCCGAGTATTTGTGTCAACTATCTTATCGACACTCCACTCTGCATTGTAGTCTAGTAAGCAGTTTAAGATAAAACTGATAAAATCCAAGTCAAACTTGCACGTAGAGGATTCCATACACGGCAATAGTTTGTTCTTTTTTTTTTAATTTTACCCAATTTGCATTTCGAGGTAATCTCCTAAGTTAACAATTATCTTAAGATCTTTATACATTCTTTGTCTAAATGTTACTAACCTATTTCTTAATTTTTATATTAAATTTTGTCAATTTCCATTTTGTAGGTCAAGAGGAAATAGACAATAATGGAAAAACAGGTAGAATAAGTAACACTATACAACTTCGGTTTTTTCATCGTATATGCAGATCCCTAAAAATAAAATGATCTTGGATATCGGCAACTTGTATCTTATCCAGTGGAAACAAAAGTACTCCAACACCACAAACTTCTTCAATCAGTTCTTTGTTTAGCGAACCAACATGAATTTAGTTACTGTTACAGTTTTTTGTTGTGAGTTACTTTTTATAAATAAAATATATCGTAAGAAGTTACTCAATTGTTAATTTTAACTCATAAAAACAATACTAATGTCATTAAAGTAAACTGAAGTGTAACTATAATATTAGACTTCTTAGAAAATATTGTACTATTGTTAAACATAGAGTAAGTTATATTTCTTTCTTATTCAGCATTTTTTATCGCCACAAGGAGTTCACAAGTTCCATTAGAATGGCAAGAGGCAACTTATTCCCGTATAGTGAATGGATATGAAATAGATATAACCGAGGCGCCGTATCAGGCCAGCTTGCGCCGCAAGTCGGTGGCAGGATGGACTCATTTTTGCGGTGCTGCTATTATCGGGACCAAAACCTTACTTACTGCTGCACATTGTGTTACTGCGTGAGTACCTTTATAAGTTTACTACTTGAGTCATAACTTCAACGACTACTTTTTTATTATACTATTTATATTTTATTATCACTAAATTGACTTTTATATACCTATATATGCAGATATAGATGTGTGTGTTTCTTATAGTCTACATCTAATCGTCCAGAGTTCAAATTTTACTACTGTATTTAGAAGTGACACTGCAAGGATTTATCAACTTAATATGTTCTGCTATTTTATTAAGATCATCACACATATATTTTATATTGTGTGAATGTCATGTTTTATATAAAAAAGTTCGTCTTTCTTTCAGATATGAAACTGTTCCAACACTTCTCAGAGTTACGGTAGGCACGTCGTATCGTCTATCTTCAGGTACATTTTACAATCCGAAGAGAATCATTGTACACGAATCTTACTCATTAAGAACAATGGAAAACGATATTGCCTTAATAGTAATCCAGAATAAAATGACCTACAGCTCAAGTGTCAAAGCTATAACCATTGCACCTAAAAGTTATAATCTTCCTAATGGCACTGAGGCTGTAGTGTCAGGGTTTGGAATGATTTCGGTAAGTTTTAGTAAGCACTAGTAGTCGCCTAGTTGTTGAATTCGACAATAATTAATTTTAATTTTAATTTTGAAAATTATTAAGGTTCTACTGTCAAAGACTATATCTCTATAATTATTTAGAGAACACGAAATTTCCGCGTATGCTTTCAAAACTTCAAACTTTTTGACAACCGCCACGGTCAATTCATTTGCAGAGGTTTTATAGTTCGATCATGAATCAATAGATGGGTCTATAATGGAAAATTGTCTAAACGTCAAACGAACATCTCTTTTCAGTTTCATTTTAACGACAAAGATGCGTGTATATATGTATTATGAGTGTGGATGTGTGAAATTAATGGTAGTGTGCGCAATGTATATTTTCTTTAATTTCAAATATTTCTAATGCATATTATATAAAAATATTAGTTTTCTGCACACCTTCTCTATGTAAACATTAACTGTGCCAAATTTCGTTCTCCTACGTTCGCGTAATTGTCGTAAAAAGGTGTACAAGTTTTTGCTTCACGTCTTAATATATAGATAAATTTTATTATACCGTCGGCAATTTTTGTTATTCTTCGTGTTTTGGTTACCATCGTGTTGACGTGTAGACACATTGTATTAAAACAAAACCGTTTTAAAGTATATAAGGGAGAAGGTATAATTGATGTGGTAGACGTTCCATTTAGCACTTGAAATGTAAACTTACATCGTATTCTCTATGTAAAACAACCCAATTCAAAGGAGTTTCTGAGAGATTTTTTACGTTTTTTAAGTTAGACAGTTCTTATGTAATTCTAACTAGAGAGTCAGAGGTGCTATAATTTTATTCTTTCTGGGCAAAATGCAATGTAATTTATTTTCTTGTCAAGACAGTGGATAAAGAAGGAAGTTTTTAATTTAATTCAAACAGAACAACTGTCAGATGTATTCACAGAGCTTCTGCTAAGCATTATGACGACTCTTTTTTAAAGGACAGTTGATCCCAACACCCATCTTATCGAAACGCAATATTAAATTCGGTAACATTAGCGGTGTATTGTAGAATCTCTTCTCGTAACTTGGAACTCACTTCAACCCGTCCCAGTAAGGGATTACCATCCCTTACAAGTAGCCGTCCAAAATTTTCTGTAATGACATAGAATACTACGTAAGATAATGATTTGGATCAACGGCTAAACGCGCTTTTCCAAATATTGATTTACCACTGAGTTAGGGTAAATAAATATTGCGTTAAGAAATCGTGCCAAAATCGTGGTCCTACCCTAAATGATAATTACAATACTACTTTCCTGAATTTTCGCAGTATGAAGGTTCAGTATCACCAATACTCCTCGCGGCTAAAGTCAAGATTGTTGATCAAACCTCATGTATCGGGGCCTATTTTGGCATAGCGTCTGTCAGTGATGGAATGATATGCGCTAGTGGATCTAATCCACCTCGAGACGCATGCCAGGGCGACTCAGGTGGACCTTTAGTAGCAAACGACCTTCTCATCGGAATAGTCTCATGGGGAGAGAAATGTGCAGAACAAAAATACCCTGGAGTTTACACGAAAGTATCTGAATACGAGTCTTGGGTGGAAACGCATGTTAAACAATACTTAAAGAGATTACAAAATATAATATAAAAAATATAAAAGGAAATGAAGAAGATACACGAGTCGAAAAGGAGTTAAAGTGTGTGAAGGAAAAAACTTTATTTAACAATCTGCAACTAAATTTGAATATTTACTTATACTTGGGTAAGAATTGTTTTTTATGATTAAAGTTATCTTCAGTTTACTAAGGTATCATATTATGCTAGTTTTACTTAATACGTATTGAAAAATTAACTTCATATATAGAAATAAAAACAATTAGGGATTAAAAAATACATATATTTTAATAATAAAACGCAATATTACCATTACTTTGGAATTTTTATTGCCATTGTGAATTAAATTACACGATATTTTTTAGGTTTAATTTACTATCAGCTAAGTTTTAATTATCTCATTTTATTCTATATGTAATCTATACCGCCCATTATCTGCATCACGTACCTATATATACTTTTCTAAGGTTAATTCGTTTTTTTGGTACAAATATACAGTATATATTAAAAACACTTATCACACATTTAAACACTGTAACGAAAACGCTTTAAAACATTTTAAGATTGATCTTAATGGGAAGCTGGTGATAAATAAGTTTACCGCTAGGCCTGAGACGTGAGGAGGTCCCAGGAGGTCCCAAGGAGAGGGCCCACAGAGCCCTGTAACCTCCAAAAAAGGACCTGCCGACAGTACCTCGTCTGTTATTCACCAGATTGAGACAATCCAGGTAGGTTGATAGGCTTAGACACAAGAATTCAAGAAGTCACTTACATCGTTTTAATTTGATTCAAGAAATTAATATTAAAACGAGTTATATCTAGCTGAATTGGTCTTTTGTTTTTTAATTATTTATTCGAGCTCATTCTGTCAAAGGGTCAAAAAAAACGAAAGGTTTTAAGGTACCTATTATTAAACTTGCATCGATCACACGGCCCGATGTGGCAACTTCAACCTAATTTGAATACAAATAACTTTCTACGACGTTGCTGCGGATACATTACCCCAAATAGTGTCACTGACTTCGCGTGCGCTGATAAGGAAAAGAATTTGCTCACTTTCATTTCAAATATCATTAAGCGTAGCTACTACATGTAGACATGAGAATTCATAAGAAAATTTTTATATACACTTCTTGAGAAATTATTTTTTTATTTTATTTATTACTATTTTTCTATAAATCAATATAGACATGAAATGTATATAACAAGGTATGTCTCTCTTTTACTGTCATCAATTCTTCTCAATACATTATTGTCTCAATGCTTGGTCGGTCTCTTCTCACATCGAGAGGGCTTAAGATCATTGACCACCAAGTTCTCCAAATCCAGATTTACAGACTTGACATACATTCAAGAACATTATTGAGAGCTTTTAGGTATACAAATGTCTTCACTCACTTCATTTTTTCATTGGTCAAAGCAAACGATAATTAATTTTAATACGTATATAAGTTTCAAAAATCAAGATGCGTGCAGAATTTGAACACGGAATCCAGACCAGGAGACCGACGTACACACCTCTATGCCATTACTTCTTCTGATCTCAGATGAATTTGTATATAAACCGTATTTAATCACAGTCGGCTTTAATATTTTAGTTTACAAATTATATTATTTACTTAATGCTTAATATTATTTACTTAATATTAGAACCTACTAGTGAATTATAAACATAAACGTAACAGGAACAATTATATGAAGAAGGTTTTAATACCAGCCTTCATAATATCATTCATAATAAATATAAGCGGTCAAGTGCGAATCCAACGGATAGAATTCCGGATTAAAAACGTCACAGAATGTACCAATTTACAGTAAATTAAAAAAGGAAATTGAATTTTCATTTCTATAAAAGCATCGAAGATTATACATATATTCCGTTTTCTGAAAAATATAAAGATAATCTTTATATAATAATTGTCAAACATAAAGGTACTTATTAATATCAAAAAATTCCCTAAACAGGATTGCAGTATTTATCGAAGTTGATTCGTTGTTAGTTGAAGATATAAAAGTACTCTCCGACTCCCCGAGAGAGTATTAAAATATCGCTCGTACAACGCCCGGGTGGCGTTCAGACGGCTTGATAGACGCGCTGCTCAACAATATTACCTGACTACAACAAGTTGATTTAAGGTATTGAAGTAGTAAAGTGTGATACAGTCCGAGTAGTGCTGCCGGTTGCTGTAGCCTTTTAGCTGTATAATGTAACCTCGAGCAGAATAACGAAATACCTGTCATATATGAGTTGCAGCTTCATCGGGACTCCTTATTTTTTGTTGACGAGGGGGAAACCTTCAAAAGGTACCCGGTGCCGTGGGAGCGACGCCATGTTATGTGGGATTTTTACCGCACCAAAAAACCCCCCCGGTGGCCTTCCTTGGCGCTATGATAGGACTCCGGGATCTCCATCGGAACACGACCGGAGTCTTATGAGCGCGTGCCCCGTCGAGCTTTGCTCAGGATGAGCGATCATCCCCGAATTTCTGGTGTTACGCCGGTATGCGGCCACACATACTGACATCCTTCCCGGGGTCATTGGCAGGACGGTTCAGGCTCCCACCCTAGCCGCCCACGACCCCGGAAGCCCCCTTTTCGTCACCTCTTACGACAGGCAGGGGATACCGTAGCCCTATTCTGGTCCCGGGCTACAGGGACACTTCGGGACTCCTAAGATTTATTTATTTGTAACTTGTCATACAATGAACATTTTCACATTTACCCATGTAAACTAAACCACAATACTTCGTAAAAGAAAATAGTCGTCTTGATCACTTAATCATAAAAACCAAATTACTTTCTACGACTATTGTTTTATAATGGCTGTATAGCATATACTCGTAGGTCATGTCATGGTATTATTTTGTTTAAAACGTAAGAATTGTTTAATGATATAACATTCGAAATACTCCAAAAATTTGTAGGTGCTATCAAAATTGATTTTAATTACATTACAAAATAAACTTTCCCATTTAATTATGAAGATATATTGCATATTTTTTTATTTCTTACGAAAGTACATATAACGAACGAATATAAGTAACGAAATAGTGAAATATATTTATGTAATTCTTAAGAATGCTCACTAAAGAAGAAATACTTACATTCAATATGTGATATGGTGCATTAGACAATTTTTTTATATATTTAATATTACCCACCCGTCCATAGGTAATCCCCTAAATCAGAACTGGTTTATTAACGTATTACATCTATCTTGGTGTCGCTTATTTTACCGCCACCTAGTCACGTAGGTAACGCTGAAGGCCTCATCGACTCGTATTTGATGAAGGATGCGAGAAATGTACTCAAAAGATAAGAACTGATATAATGTTGTTCGATATATTTCTTTGAAATTTAATTCAACGAAGGACTCAATTCCTGTAAATACCGTCAAACCCCACCTGTCTCGTCGTCACATCGACCTACCCCACTTCCGCGCGACCTGCTCTAGTTTGCCCGGTTCCCACACGTACAGGGTACTTGATACTTCGTGTTCGTTTTTTAAACTTACTGGTACGGAAACAGTAATTGTATTTACAGAAATTTTGATATTCAGTAGTATAAATGCGAATATACTAGTACTCATGTTAAGTCGAGCTGAATTCAGGTTTCCTGTCAAAATCAAAAAGGCCATAGTCCTCTAGGATGACCCGGTGCTCGTAACTTGACTTGACTTGACACATCTTTGAACGTAAACTGCGTGTAGAATTCGAGCTGGAATCCCTTGGCGGAGTCTCAACATTCTTGGTGTTAGGATTAATATTCTTTATCATACGCACCGGTTAATCAAACTCCAACCGAATTGTGTCATAAGACGTGGATGGCACGTGTCATTTGATTTCAGCAGTACCATTTCTATGGTCGGGGAAAATTAACCGCATGATATACCTCGATACTAGTAATTTTAATACAAAAATTCATATGTTTGAAACTCTGAATGTTCAAATTGGTTGAAAGATTTGTGGGCAACCATTTTATTTTTGTGATGTGAGGGCTAGGACTTTGGCAGAATTTTTCACACCGAGACAACGCTGTTGCTATACAAGGAGTAAATCCTACCCTCTTAAACCCTCTGGTAAATCACCCGACATATGGGAAGGTTATAGAATCTCATATGAACTCTACGATAATTTCACTACGCCATGGCCAACCGGGGGATCTTAGGAAAAAGGGCGGAATGAGGGAAGAAACTTCAGAGACAAACGTAAGTTTCTACAATGTCGAACTATGTTCGAGTGGTTGTAAAGATGACATATGCAGTAAAAAGGTTACCATGAACAATAATTAATCCAACCGACGCTGACGGATAAAAATTAGAAATAACACAGAAGCATAGGAATGCTTATAAACTGATGCTAATGATCCAACCCATCCCAGTTCCTAGAACACCTAACATTATTTAGCTAAGTATGTCGTTCACATACGATTGACACAAGCCGTATGAACGCCTCGCCTCTGCCAAATTGAAATCGATAAACGATGTAGCCCCTAATGTTCATTAACTAGTAGGCCGCCTTTTTATGAAGACCTTATGATTATATTGTTTCATAAAAAACCAGATCTAAAACATATTATTAGTGACCCATAGTCAAAGTTCATATTTGAGAAGGGACTTAGCAATATTATAACGTAAAACTCGTGACCAATAGATATTTCCTAATACAATTAACTTAAACTTACCTTGAAATACTTTTAAGGTCAACCAAGGTTGACAAGGCTCGAGAGCCTACTTCGTAATACGTAGTCTTTGAGGTCCAAGCTTCAAATGTCATTCAGATTAAAACATCCACTTTCACTGTAAAACAAGACACAATTCATAAACGCTATAAATAAACACATTTGAATTATATTCAAATTTACTATGATACATTTACCTCGCACATCGTTCACGACTAAACGTGTCAATGAACATTGCTACTTAGCATAGAACGGGATATTGTTTTTCTTTCTAAATAAACACTTACCGTTAACAGTGACATTGATATAAATGTAGATAAATTAAGAACGGCGATAGTAAAGGGATCATGCGGTCATGTGACAAAAACAAGCGGCTGACTCTGATCTCGATTCGAAATTCTGAGAAGTATGCAAAATCATCAACAGTTCAAGAAGATTAAATGCTTAGTCAAAATGAGTACAGGTCTATGATTGATCATTTGAGTATTGTTGGAAGATTAAGATCAGTCGGAATATCGAAATTAATTCAAGTATCAGAATTTTCTGTCGCGAAATTTCGATTGTTGAAGTCCAAGAAAACTTTCTCCTTGATAATTTCATAAATATACCCAATTTTTTTTTTGGTATATTTTTTAAGCCATTCTATATCCACTATTGCGGATAGAAAATAAAATAAAAGAATCGAATGTACATATGAATGAATATAATGTTTAATAATACCATTTCAATAATAAGAAATAAATTAAAAATTTATTTCATAAATTATTTGGAAGTAAACTAAATGTACGGTTTATTTGTTTTGAGATATTTTTTCTCATTTTGGGATTTTATTTTTTAATTTGTTAATTAAACTTCTTCAAGAATGACACTGTAACTTATAAATTTAATTGGTTAACTCAACAATCTATCAACGTCATTTAACATTCTTATTTAGAGGATTTTTATTTGTTTAGTCACTTTCAATCACTTCATTGCGCCCTACCCTATAAATGATTGGCTAGTTTTTTTAAAGGAATACAAAGATTCAACGAGGTTGTTTTCCACCCTCCTGTCACTAAGCCTTGCGCGCTGATTGATTACCTCATTTAAATCCAGTGTGGAGGATTCGATTATGATTATGAGCCGACGAGTCGTTCCCAACGACAATTGAAGACGTGACAGCCGTTATTGACAGCGACAGTGTTCCTTAGATTTTCTTTTACGTTTTTAATTGTAACACAGATGGTTGTTGTTGTTGTTGTTGTTTATTACATTTTACAATATAATGCTACACGGGATGATAATTTTACCTGATTTAAGAATTATTCTCGCTTCTTACGACACCTTTTTTTTTTATGGCTTGAAGAGCCGATGTAAAAGCGGACGGGCCACCTGATGGTAAGTGGTCACCGTCGCCTATTCACAAGGGCAACACCAGGGGAATCGCCAATGTAACGCCGGCCCTGAAGGAGAGCTCCTTTTACACCTTTTTTGAAGAACCCCATGTCATAGCGCACCGGAAATACCGAGAAAGGAAGGTCATTCCACAATTTGCACTTTCTTGGCAAAAAAGATCTTGAGAATCGGACCGTGGTGCTTCTCCACAAGTCCAGCCGGTGTGGATGAAACTTTCTTCCTCGGCGGATGGTGTGGTGGTAGAAGGGTGAAGTAGGCACCCGATCAAACAATTCCTCGGAGCACTCACCATTTTAAAGGCGGTAGAACACACAGAGGCAGCCGATGTCCCTCCTAAGACTTAGGTGTTCTAACCCGTGAGTGATTCGTGGATCGTTGACGATTCGAATCGCGCGTTTTTGCACGGCGTCAAATGGGCCAAGCTGGTATTTTGGCGCCCCTGCCCAGAGGTGGGAACAGTACTCCATGTGAGGCTTGACTTGTGCTTTATAAAGCATCAGCAGGTGCCTCGCAGTGAAGTACTGCTTCGCCCGGTTCAGGACGCCAAGCTTTTTAGAGGCCAACTTGGCCTTAGTCTCCAAATGACACCGATACTGTACGTCGCTCCATATGTCAATGCCCAGAATCCCAACACTATTACTAATGGTGAACGCGGTACCCTGGAATTGAGGCGCCATGACAAATGGGGTTTTCTTAGCGGTAAACGCGCAAACCTGTGTCTTCGCGGGGTTGAACTCTACTAGGTTGAGTCTACCCCATTCCGAGACCCGCTTCAGAGAGGCCTCGACTTCAGACAAGTTTAATTCTGCTATCCTCAACTTGTGACCGAGAGGATTTTGCAGGGCCTGTGTAGTAAGCATCCCCAGTGCTGTCATCCGCATAACAATGAATGCCACTAGGGTGCTGTAGCATATCATTGATGTGCAGAATGAACAGTGTAGGGGATATCACAGACCCCTGGGGAACGCCAGCATTTATAGATTTCATATCTGAGCAACAACCGTCGACTACGACTTTAATATGTCGCTCAGATAGAAAGCTGGCTACCTAAATGCATAGCCTCTCGGGAAGACCGTAGGATGGTAGCTTCGCAAGAAGAGCCCTGTGCCAGACCCGGTTAAAGGCCTTAGCAATATCTAGGCTGACTGCCAGTGCTTCCCCGTTGCTTTCTAGGGCCTGAGCCCACCGGTATGTGAGATACACTAGAAGGTCACCAGCCAAGCGGCCATGGCGAAAGCCATATTGTCGGTCAGTAATCAGCTGGTGATCTTCCAGGTATCTCAGGAGCTGTGTATTAATTATACGCTCCATCACCTTAGTAAGCAGGGAAGTTATCGCTATAGGCCTGTAATTAGTCGGGTCGGTGTGGTCGCCCTTTTTGGGGATGGGATGAACAAGGGCAATCTTCCACGAAGACGGTACAATTCCTGTGGCATAGCATAGCGAGAATAGGCGCGATAAGACGGGAGTCAACTCGGGAGCACACATCTTTAACACCACTGCGGGTATACCGTCCGGCCCACTCGACTTCTTGATATCAAGGGACTGAAGAGCTCGTCTGACCGATTTTTGAGTGAAGAGTACTTCATTCATCGAGCTCTCACACCGCGGGATGTTAGGCGGTGTGGTCCCCCCGTCATCAAGAGTCGAGTTGGCGGCAAAAAGGGTGCCAAGAAATTCGGCTTTCCCCTTTGCCGTATGGACAACGGTTTCATCCGGTTTGCGCAGTGGTGGAAGAGATGACCGGCAAAAGTTGCCCTCAACAGCCTTGGCCAGCGACCAGAATGCATGACTCCCAGAGGGGTAGCCGACTAGCCGCTCGCCAATTCTGCCGATGAACTCGGCCTTCGCCTTGGCCATCCGCCTCTTAGCTGACAGGGAGGCAGCATTGAGCTTTGTCTTAAGCTCTGGGGCTGATGGATCCTTACATGTGTACGCTGATTTCCAGGCCTGGAAAGCAACATGTTTATTGTTCGTTGCTGCAGCACACGAACCGCTGTACCAGGGCTGGTTTGTCCCACCGATGGATACGACAGAATTAGGGATAAAACATTCCATACCCTGGCGCATCACATCGGCTACTAAATCAGCGCACACGTTTGGATCCCCCGAAGAAAAACACAGCTGCCTCCAGGGGTACGAACTCAAGAATTCTCTGAGTCCGTCCCAGTCTGCTGACCCATAGTGCCAAACTTGACGCTTACTTGGTGGCCTGGGGTCCTCCTGGCGCGCCAAGGGTACAACTGTCTTTACCAAGCAGTGGTCGGATGATCCGAGAGGAGCCCCGACCACTACTTGGTAGTTACTTGGATGAGAGGTCAGCAGAAGGTCTAACAAAGAAGCGGTATGGGTCTCCACATCAGGGACTCTGGTGAAGCCAGCAACAACCTGAGTGAGACCGTATGCCAAGGAGAAGTCGTAAGCAGTTCTGCCGGCAAAGTCGGTGGTCCTGGACCCCAGCCAGTCCATGTGGTGGGCGTTAAAGTCACCCAAAATTACCAACTCCGCCGAGGGGAACTGCTCAAGCACCTTGTCGGCCGATCTTTGGAGATGCTCAAATAGACGTGTTGTCTCCGCGTCTCCGCTATAGGACCTATACAAACATGCGTAAACACGAGTGTGACCTCCAATGTCTACGCGCGTCCACAACATCAATAGGTCCTGGTCTTCAAGGCAGGTCATACGGCGACAACAGATATCATCCCTAACGAACAAACATACCCCGGCACGCCGTACAAATGCGTGCTCTAGCCTATAGCCAGGGTAGTTTAAATAGGACGTATCGTTCGGTGGTGATATCTGTGTCTCCGTTAAAAAGAGTAGGGCCGGCTTTGCTCTCTCAAGATGGTGGTGGACAGCATTTAGGTTGGTATGAACTCCCCTGATGTTGCACATGTCAACATTTAATGTGGTAGGAGGGTCAGGGGTTGCCGCTGGTTTGAACCTATTCTTTTTATTTGACTTGCCCATAGTGTAAATAAAAAAGGAAAGGTAGGACATGCAGTGACCTATTGGCGACCCCAGGTCAAAGTTTGGCTTCGTGGTAACCGTGCAAACAAGGTGGGAATATGAGTTGCTGGCGCGGCGGACGGAAGGGCCCCTGATCCCCCCCGCGCGTGAACTCCGGGTACCACTCCGGTCTCTTACTCCGGCACGGAGTCCACGCAACGGGATTATGCGCCGGCTGGTGGGACAGCCTCCCAGACCAGAGTTTAATTGTGTTATCTGGGTTCGGGTCCCTGTACTGTCCGGCGGGCGGCCTGCGGCAGGTTAGCCGTTTCATCAGGTCTCCCTGGTCGCCGCGCCAACACATCACGGCTCCTTGATCAACGGAGCTTAAGAATCCATCGGACCCGGAGATACACCAAGAAATCACCGCATAAGGATGACGATGGGTGGGAGAGGGGGGAAACTGGTTTTTGAGTCCCCAGCCGGAACACGACGAATCATTTGGCGGCTGACTCAAACTCGAAGGTGGTAGCTTACCAGGCGGGCCCCACAGAGAAATGATATTAATAGTAATGATATTAATAGACCATTAATATCATTAGTACAAGCATAATCCCTCCACGGGCCCTACCACCAGCAGGGTACCGGAATCAGTCGCCTCTTACGACACCCATCCGGCGTGGGATTGGGGTTAGTATTCTATGCCGCCCCAATACGGCCACTTTCTAAAGAAATAAAATACAAAGTAGTACTAGTAACGATAAGATTAGATTAAGTTACAGTTAGACCCGTAGGCCAACTTATCATTTTTAAATTTGGCTTCATCATTATTTTTGAAATCATCATGATCAATAAGAAATTGTTTCAAATTGATATGATGGATGTAGAGCACTATTATTTTCAATAAAATCGATATATGTTAATCAGTAAAAGTACATCACTACGACACCAATACCTTTGACTTATAAGACACTTATGTCAGGGGTGGCACAGCTCAGTCCGTACATACAAATGCTTGTAGACGTTCAGTGTTACGCGGATCAATCCGAACCATTCTAGTCACGCTAACCTAACACGTACTTAAATCATCGACGCTAGCGAGCTCTGTTCGTATTATAACGTATACATATAACTCTTGCCTATTTCATATATTCAACACTTTATGTATATTACATAAAGGGATTTAAAGAGCTCCTTAACTTAAATAATTACTTTCGTCGACTTAATAAGAACGTCATGTATATTGAAATGAAATGAAATGAAATAATATGACGTTCGTGTTATTAAATTATAATTAAATTAAAATACAAATCAAAAGATATTGAGTAATAACATGATATAATTATGGGATTTATAATAAAAATTATGATAATTAAAAATTCTAAGACGATCTTTCAAGAAAAAATCAACTAGCATTTAACAATAGTATTTTTATTTATTTCATCCAAATATTAAATAACTGTAAATTAGTGGCAGTAAATTATTGTACATAAATTCACTAAGACGTCTCTCTTATTAACCGGTTCATAATCATCAAATCAAATTCAACATCTCAATACAACGCCAATGGCGTCAATATGTCGCCAATATTCAATTCGATTAGGCCGTTGAGCGTCTAAACCCACCAATAAGTATGTGTAATGCTATAGTCCCTCGACCTATTACCTGGCAATTTCACAGAACAATCTACGTCGGATTGTGTCGACGGCACACAATGATGACACACACCAGCTTTGTAACCGAGCGGGACAGCACTCGCGCGAGCGATTTGTTTACACAGTGTAGCTTTCCCTTTCGGTGTGTCCATGTGTGCGTGACCATCTGGCGGGTGGCAGCCCTGCACGTGTAGTGGTGTCGCCCCCACATCCAACAAGCACCCCGTTTTGGGGTAGCCGGCTATGTTAGTGTGCGTGACCCAGTCAAATAAATCTAATGTAATACACACAAACATATTGCCGGCACGGCGTGTCATTTTTACGCTAGTGTTGTTGTTACTTAGGGTTCTTTATGCCGCGCGATGATATTATTATTCTGACGATTACGACATCCTTTATGTTTACAATAAAATAATTAATAAGGGATGAAGTGTATTGTGTCGCGGCAATTTGTGATCGGTATCAGACCACTTGTCTTGATTCTCGCCTTTGAAAGCTATCGGTGAAGTTTATTAGGACGCGTTTATTGTTGTTGTGGTTGTTGTTCAAAACTTAGCTACTTACATTAGGTAAGTTAATTGTTTGATGAAAGCACATCACATTTTATTTAGTTAAGTGTTGCATAAAGGGCCGAGATGATTCCATCTCAGATTTGTTAATTATTTCTCGTCTTTGTTTTTCATGCTATAAATAATATAAGTAATTATTATAGGTAAGAATGCAATTTTTAAGAGTTTTGTTGTTGTTCATTATATAATATTCTAAAAATTTACAAAATTTCTACTACTTATAATATTAATAAACTTTAATCTTTTGTTACGTCACGAGACATGTTAAAGCTCAACTTGTAGGTAAAGGATGTTATGGTATACACGAATGACGACCACATAGCCCAGTTGGTAGTGAACCTGCGTGCCGAGCGAGAGGTCTCCGGTTCGATTCCCGGCCGGGGCAGATATTTATGTGACAGATATTTGTTCTCGGGTCATGGGTGTTTGTGATGTCATATATGTGTATATCCACGCCACCCGCGACACAGGGAATCCTAATGTGGGGGGGGTGTGGGTGTGTAAACGTCTAAAAAAAATGATGATTCTGAACACATTAAAACTTAAATTGTGCCATACGTTGTTTTAAAAGATGTGCTGAGGAATTTCTTTCGCCGTTTCTTCTCCACAATGTTAAAGCATCTTTTCGAAACGGTAGTAGAATCAAATAATTACGACTATAAATGTATTTAAAAACACCTAAATAATTAATAAGAACTTGAATTTTTAATAAAAGTCGTATTTGAAAATAATAACGCAAAGCGCATTCCATCGTTTTTTTTTACTATAATCAAAAGTCAAAGTTTAAAGTGTTTATCAAGTAAAGTGCCTTAATGACTAAGCTACCGGAAGCCTAATGACTAGTTGTAGTGATGTCTATGATTATATGATCTATTGATAAACTGGAGCGCCACTACAACGCCACATACATGATACGATATATTCAGTAGAAAAGCAGTGATTCAAAAAATTATCGACCACCAACCCATTCAATTAATGAAGGTTACGCAAACGCGTACGACTAACGAGCTCCATTAACAAGTTAGTCAGTGACGGAACAGTCGACAAGGCGTTCAACCCCCGTTCAGTTTAACAATTACGCGGCAGGGCTTATTGTGATGCGACCCTACCTCTCCATCCATTGTCCACAACACTACACAGCAACCAGTTCACATGGAGCCTCGGTAAAGTGTACCATATTCCGTCTATTGAAACATTTCACGTGCACGAGAGCGGCAGGGAAGTCTAACATATAATGGATAATATTATACAAATATTATTATCCTGCCCGTTCACAAATATCAATAACGTATTACTGGCCGCAGGATAGATTTAAAAAGCTAATAACGACCGAGATTCCAGAAGCAATTAGTTAAAACGATTGATGTGACCTTAGTATTGTAAATCTATTTATTATATATATAGTATTAGATAGTTTAAATGACATAAAGTTTTATTACTGGTGTTAAGTGATTTTAAAGTAAAACACCTCAACAAACCTATAAGTAAACATATAAATGCCAAGAAAACAATTCTATTAACGTAGTGCGAATATATTATATCAATATAAAAAGAAACTGCGAAGTAAAATATCATAATTAATAATATAATATTTACTAGTATCTGTTGTAATGAATTTAATTGAGAAATTACTAATAATCTTATTATTAATACTTACTTAATCTTACAGATATGAATAGGTTTTCTTGTAGATAGTATCCAATTTAATTCATAAATATTGCGTCTTTTCCTGCTCATGGTTTCGTGCCATTCCGGTGCTCAGGGTTGCAAGTAAATAGTCCTTCTATTTACCGCTCATAATCAGCACAATCTAAAGGACGAAAACCTGATTTCGCCTTAAGTAACTATGCTTTAGGCGGAGTATGAATGCTTACTTACAGTCCACCAAGAAGAATCCACAGTGCGCTCTATACGGAATAGTATTTAGATGAGATTCTGAAGCGATTTCGCGATGGAGACTCCGGTGCGCTCACATAAGTCTGAGGAGTTGCATCTGCGCCGGGGAACTGACAATAATACGTTACGAGGTAAAATTCACTCTTAAGTGATCGTCTCTCAAAACTTGACCTTACAGTTTCATGAATAATACGATGTGCTTGTTGTTCCAGTTGCTCGAGTCGTGGTCACGTCTAAACTCCACTAAACCTTGACTAAATAAGTTAAAAAGAAAATGTAACATCTGAATTCAGCAATATAATTCTAACAAGTAGAATGGGAACATAAAGGAGTTAAGTTGTCACTTGCAAATCTCACAATCGATGCTCCTGATTTTCCTTTATACTGTAAATACAGATCTAACTCAGGAGACAATATCTCCAGCGTTAAAAGGCCAGGGTTGGAGGAGGGGGCGCCACCCTCGCAGCGAAATTACTACATTTGAAGGGAACAACTTTTTATGAGAAATAAGCCGAGGCTATGAATCTCGAATTATAAGCGAATCGAGTGGTGTGAGTGCATTACCGAGCGTCTGTATCGATTAAACAACCGCTCCGAGTTGCCTTTACTTTTTCTTTTGTGAGAATAGGTTTACATAGATTTATAAGTTCTTTGCTTGTTTCAAGTTTTTGAATATCGATTGGATTTTTTTTTAATTCCATGCACATGATTAGCTCTTTCCAATTAGAAATTTGGAAGAAAATAATAAAAAGCACATACACAAACATGACACACATACATACACCCACACACACAAATACTCAACACCAGTATTCCCTATACCACTTGACATGGATGCTATGGACATTCACAAAGAATCCATGACTAGGAACAAATATCTTTTTATCTCATAAGGCTGTCCATGATTTCAAATTCAAAATCATTTTAATCATATAGGTATTCTGTAAATACACTTATGAACGTCATTTTTTGCTTCTACTGCCGTTACAAAAAGGTGCTTTAACAACGAGGAGAGGAAACGGTGAAAGAAACTCCTCAGAACATCTTTTAAACAACACACGGTAATAACAAAAGTTTAAATAACAAAATAAACAAGTCTAGCTGTCTCTACATCATTAATCAGTCTTATTTTCCTAATAGCGTAAACAGATCTACTAAGTTTACCTGCGAGAACGGATATATGGGCGCCCCACTGAAGCTCACTATTTAAGGTGACACTTAAAAAAACTGTGGATTGTTCCATCGTCAATGCAAACTCTATACACTTCGTGTTTTTGGCATTTAAAACTAAATTGTTTATGGTAAACCAATGCGATACATGGGACAAAGTACTGTTTACATCGTCAAAATTTAATTTATTTCTTTCAGTCTTAAATATTAGAAATGTGTCATCAGCAAAGAGTACAATGTCTGCATGTTTGCTAATAAAATACGGCAAATCGTTAATATAACCAGAAAAAGGAAGGACCTAGAATAGAGCCCTGTGGAACACCCATTACCCCGATGATTTGATATCATTTACACTAACATATTGAAGGGTAGGGCCCTTAAAATAGGACGCAACCAAATGAGAGCACCTTACTTTATGCCGTAGTAACTTTACTTAAGAAGTAATGATTCGTGCTCAACACAATCAAATGCTTTAGACAAATCACAAACAATATCTATAGCATTCTGTGATGTGTCCCAGTCCAAATATGTGTTTAAAAGCCTACCACCTGCATTAGTTGTGCTACTTTAGTGAAGCCGTATTGATCATGGTGAAGTAAGTCATTTCTATTGAAATGTTCAAGTATTTGATGTAGTAAAATCTTTTCAAAAACTTTACTGTATTGATAAAATAGAAAATGGTCTGTAATTATTACAATCTGATTTATCACCGGATTTAAAGAGCGCAATGACTTTGCTATGTTTCATTAGATCCGGAAAAGTACCTAAGACAACACACTTATTAAAGATTAGAGTTAGGTGGGGGGCTATGACATCTATTACATTATTTATAATTTTAACTGATACTCTCTACAGGTCACCAGTATTTTTAACATTTAGTGACCGAAAAGTTTTAACTACTTCTGATGCTGTAGTATGTTTAAATTCAAATAAAATACTGTATTCAGTAACATATTTTCTCAATAGATTAAAAGCTTCTACCGACGATGAAGTTAGTGAGTTAATCAACGTAATAGGTATATTTTGAAAGTAATTTTCAAAAGCGGTTGCTACCTCATTATCATATGTGATTTAGACAGGGAACCCTGATATGCTATCGGTCCTCTTGATAAAAATATCAGATGTAAGTAAACAATGAAATATCTTAAGCCCAAACTAATTAAAAGGCTACAATTACTTGGCGGGAGTAAGTATTAATCTCTGACATCTGAATTCCTCAGCAGTATTCAAATTTTAATCGGGTTTTCAGATATGGCAATAATACTCACATATTATGCTACCTTGACATTAATTAATATTCTCCGTTACTGGGACACATTTTGACGAAAGATAATAATAGTTAAAAAAATTAAAACTCTTAAAAAAAATTACCAGTTAAAGTATTAATCACACGTGCTTACACGTCCTAACTTTTGAAAAAAAAAAGAAGATAGAATAAAGAAATATTTGGTCTGACGTGTTTTGAAGTATAAGGGGCTCTTTTAATTTTACAAACTAAGCGTCAAATGCTTGCAATGTCTTTCAGTTGCAGTGATTGAAAGCCATATAATAGGAGTGCGTTGGTTCAGCTTTCCTTCTTAGTCAGCAGCACATCTGTATCTACGACACGATCACAAATCATCGGTCGGTAGCCTGCTCGATCGCCGGCTCTTAACATAAAAATTAAACGTTACATTACCACTTGTGATAAAAAATCCCTCTACCTGCATTATTCTACGCCATATTGACACTACAGCACTGTTTTTCAGTGGTGCCTTGTTTGATCAAAATCTATATCATTATGAGACAATTCTTAATTAATCTTCAGTAACGCAGATCGACGCTCGATGAATTCATCTTTTAAGTTGTAAATCTCTGACTGCCGGATAACACATTAGACCACAAAATAAATCTATCAACGATCACTCTCTTGTCTCTTTATGCGGGCTACAGTCGCCTTTAAAATTATTTATTAACAATGTTATAACTGAAATAATGAACAGACCTAACTTTATTTCTTCTTTCATCATTCAGAAAGCAGCGGTGTAAACGCTGCCTAAAAAGATATCATTGTCTTTATCTGTTTTTTTATGTAAATAGCCGGCAAACAGAGCCTCGTGGTCTTAAGTGGTCATCACCGCCCATGCACATCCGTAATACCAGTGACGTAAGTTATCTCTCCAACATTGTTAACAAAATACTATAATTTTTTTACTGAAACAGATTGATACACAACTAACAATAGCGCATTTATGTCGCAAATGACCAATTTATTAATTTATTAGATTAGAACATTATACGTCCTATAAATGGTAAGAAAGGCATTCAAGACTTCATTTAATTCAAATACGGAACTGGTAGATTAAATAAGTCAAACGTAGCCGAATCTTCGTCGAACTGTTACATAACACAGGCGTGAGATATCCCTCTGTGGGCGGCGGGAACGGAATGCCGGAGGAAAGAAGGCGGCCTTGACACCACAATATTTGGTGCGCTTAGCTAAACAGTCCCACGCTAAGTGGAGCGGCTCAAATTATTTCAAAAACAAGCAGTATACTAACTGTTAGTGGGTCGGGTTGTTTAGTCTGTGGAAGGTTTGTTGGTCGGTGTTTATAGGGTAACGTAGTACGTTTATTTAGCTTTCACGCCCGGTGCGCTAGCGCTTACCGTCGCTCCATACCAATTAAGACGCCTCGCTGATGCGTGTAACTTAAACCAAAGTTTGTATTGCAATTGGCTGTATGAATTTTTAAACCGTTAATCAAGAAAGCACGTTAAACTGTCCAATAAAACGAAAACGAATATCATTTTTTGCACTGCGATGGTAAATGAAATCCCAGATCCGAAAAAAGAGAAAACAAACAGCCGATTAAAAATGAGCCACGTGAATGTATTCGTGCGGACAATATTTTAAAACAAAATGTCACACGCTTTCCACGGATGTCTACACCCCTGTCTCCCCGTCTGGGTAGGAGGAAGGAGGCGAACGGGGGACAATCGCCCCTTCAGCCGGTGGGGTGTCATTGTGGACTGTGGTGTCGTAACTCCGCGAACTTTTTAATTTACAATTAGGTAGCTTCCCATTTCTCTGCCCTATTTAGCTCTCGTTTTTCCGCCGCGGCCGTAGTTCGTAATTAAAATTTATTTATCGCGGTACTGAAACGGTAGCTTTCCGCAGATATTGCGAGAAAAAACCATCTTTATAAACCTTCGTTTAATAATAACCGGCTGCTAAAATATATAGCCTATGTCAAGGTATGTATAGTTTTGTTCTTGATAACTGATATTCATTAAGTTTTTAATTTTGATTGCTGTGTATACAACTATATAATTATTTCATATGAAATGAATGCTGTTAGTAATTAGTTCGCTCTGAGCTAGTTCATCGAGGAATTTATTTCTTGGTGCATAAACTAAAAGTATTGCTTGCTATAATCAGTACTACCTAACCATTTTACTGTGATGTAGCTTTGTTAATACATGTCAGAGATATACATGAATAAGTTGTAAACAGAACGCAGCACGTGACCCAAGTGATGGCAGCATTCAGATGGTGATGGCAGATTGGGAATTCAATCTATTTATAATGTTCTACATCTAAGTGAAAAAGTTAACAGTGCTGGGACACTGATTCTTCTCTGCTAGGTTCTCTGTTGCACATTTCGTCTGTAATTATTGTTCATTCAGAGAATAATTGTAGGAACGTTCTTATGCCCGAATTACCAATCATCCGACCACGATGCCAGCAGTGCTGTCTATCCGACATATATTATAAATAAATGCAACTAAAAATATTGTCTGTCGTTCTGCAACTAAAGGTTATATTATTGGATTTCATAACCCGGAAAATGGAACGGCTTCCACGGGTGTAAGAAGGAAAATATATATCGACATCTATCCTACATAATAACCAATTCTGACTACACAACGTGGCCTCCGAAACACGGTAATGTTCAAGAATCTTCGTGGTCACATCAAGCATGTGACCTTCAGTGACGTTATTTGACATTATCGATCATTTAAGAGTAGGTTTTTGAACTACGCAGGGGTAAAACAACTACACTAGGGAGGTATTAAAGAAGGTAAGAATGAATAGCTAGTATAAATTAACATCTATACTAATAATATAATTCTAAATGATCGCTTTCTGTACATGAACGATATATGAGGAAATATATTACGGGCCTTTATTAATGCAATAGAGCCCAAAACAATATTTGTTAAAATTTTTGTCTGTTTGCCTGTGCGTTTGTTCCCGCTAATCTTAGAAACGGCTTAACCGATTTCGTTCTGGTTGTCACTAATGTATTGCAATGAGCGTCACTTAATACATAAAGTTTGTTTCATTGCAATCCGTCCATAAACAAAAAAGTTATGAATTAATATATATATTTCTAATTCACTGAACGAGAAAACCCCAGAAAAATACTGATGCTATCTTTAAGCGTAAGGTAGTTTAACCGAAGCGAAGCGAGGGCATTTGCTAGTATTAAATAAAATTACAAATCAACCGTTCGTCGATGTTAAATCAGTTTCCTTAACAATATTATGTAACAATATTGAAAAGGGTAGGAACCATATGAGATTATCATGCATACATTTTATTATTTTATAATAATGATTTGAATCGTCTAAGCGGTCCACAGTAGGATATGGAAGACAGAAGAAATAGCGAAACATACTCCGAGCTGCTCCTCCAGTGAAAGTAACTAAAAGGGTGGTAGCCAAGTTAAGTGTCTTAAATTTTTACGCCATCTAAATTATATACCATAACAATATTATTTAACGATGAAAACTTGATCCGATGACTTAAGAGCTCATTATTGACCGTCAACGATCCCATTTGTAGCCACCCATCCAATGTGATCGCACCACAGCCGCGTTCCTCACCTTAGTGGATCACTTTTACTGACATAAACCATCAAAAAGCCAAACTATACTATACAAACAACATAGACAAGGAAAACAATACTCAACTAACTACGTCATACTGTGAAACACTGTTCGTTTTTTGTAGTACGAAACCCTTTGACGCAACTGTTTCGCCAATAAATAAATCACAAGCTAGTCCTTTGCTTGTGACTGGTGATTGAGTCGCGAGGTTCCAATTAACTTTCAACTGGATTGTTTTTAAATTCCAACAAATACTTGCCTACTAAATGTTAGGTACGTTTATCCATGTATGTTTTTAGGTTAGGGGATAATGTCTTTATATATCATATCAATCAACATAATATACACAATATGCGTACTAAACTAATATACTTATAACTAAACAAAAAAAAACCTTGTAATATTACTAAGTGTTATTCAATTCATATACAAATAAACCCTTGTATTCAGCATCCATATACACGTACATACAAAAACATGCATACATTCGTGTACACACACAAATATACAGATCGAGTCAATATAACGAGTTTAGTAAATAGTTCAAAAATATCAGTCGGCCATGTTGTGCCTTTAATGTTAAAGCGATTCTAATAGTTTTCATTCTGTTTTTGATCCGGAATTACCGATTTTAGCCCGACTATTTTGCAATTCAAATAAAGTCGTACCGTCGCATGTGCTACAGTGTAACTGATGACTGCGTCACTCACCGGTAATTAACACGTTTCACTGACAACAATCACTGCGCCCTTTAGCGTCAGATTATCCTGTACCGGACATATCTAGTTACCGGCAAACTGCTCCCGTTTTGTGATCACCAAACCGATTCACCGTTAACTCATTTTGCTTTGAACTTTTACATGCTGTGTGGGTGGATACACTAAGAACTCATTCTGATAAGAAGATCAATCCCTTCTTTTACAGGTTGCTGGACTCTACATCACCCAGTTCAAACCTGTCAGTACCTGTACATGGCGATAGGGTTTACCTTTCTGATTAGAAAGGAAAGCTCCTTCTAAAGTCAGCTGTTTTTATTTCACCCGTATCGTGTTTACACAAAGACTCACACATACTCACTCAACGCTCAAACCCCGCACTAGGTTTCGCTGTGTTGCGAGTAGTGTGCACGCACAAATGGGATATCACAAACACCCACGATCCGAGAACAAATATTTATCTGTCACGTAAATGTCCGCCTTGTATATGTCCATATATGCCCATATGTATTTCATATAAAGCGCTGCTGGGTCGCCTGACGTTAGATTTAAGAAGTCAACTCTAAATTTTGATATCGATTACAACTGCTGTAACAATAAAATATCACAAAAAACATGTCTTAACATTATTCTCAAGGTTCTCTGTGTCATCGGTCACTACTGAATTATATCTAATACACAGGTTGTCAAACCTATTTCGCACAACACCCTCTGTGAGAAAATTGTCTAGTGCAGCGTCCCCTTAAATATATAAACTTACAGCTATTGCAATTATTTTAGTGATATTTTATAAATGACAAATTTGCCTCTACTTTTATGGTATGATTTACATTTTAAAACCTTATGACTGGAAATAATTAAAAAGAAATATTAATTTTAAGTAGTTATTTTTTTTACATTTGAATTTTAACGCTTCCCAAAATTACTCCATACCCACATATTGTTATTTTTGACAACTTTGAGAAAGACATGTTAAACGTGATACATGACTAACAAACTTGTCATTTTTTTTTTAGTTTGTTTTGTACAATTAAAGGTTTTTTGTTACTTGATGTAACATACAATTTACTAAATTGTAAGCTGATTATAGTACCCGTGGGAATCTAACAGCTACCACTAAAGTACACTTTGTAAAAACTGACTAAGCGCGATTCCATTAAAATACAATGTACTGCTTCATATTACGATATTTAAGACTATTAACTAAATTGTTACCCAAATTTCTAGTGTCAGCCAACAGCAGGGACTTGGTTTCACTGTCTCATCCGTTGTTGGACAATTTGCAAAAGAAACGATGGTTGGCTTGTACTCAAGAATGGACAGATTTCTGCCTAATGTGTGACCAACTGTAAAAAAATCTTTTATTTACAAAACTGCAGGCATTTTATTAACATTCCATTACTCATAGTACTGACTGAATCGCTATGAGACTTAACGACTTCTATTTTAATTTGATACCCAAAACCGCAAGCTTAAAGTACTCTGAAACACGGATTTAAGTATTTGATATACCTAATGAATGATTGAAATAATATTTATTCAAAGTTGGTTTTTACAAACACTTTTGGAAAGTCAAACTACGCCATCGCTACAATAAATTTTTACCGTGAATGGTCTAAGAAGAAGAAGCGGCATGAAAGTCTCAAGGAGTTTTTTTCCTACTCACAGTTACAGAGTGCACGGCTATATATTAAACTCATGTTCAAGCAGTCATCATTAAAGTAATCATCAAGTTTATAATAACCTTTCCGCATAAGATTGCTTTTGACGTGAGTTTTAATTTACAATAACTCATTTCTGTCAATTGTAATGGAATTTTTTGGTAATATTGATCCTTGGGGCACTCTCATGGTAATGTTTGCACCCGGGGATTATATTCCATTAATAACAACTTTTTGAATACGCTTAGAAAAATAAGATTTAATAAGGCTTACTAATTGTGTGTGACCTCATAATGTATAAGTTTATTCATCAATAAATTATGGTCAACGCAATCGAACGCTTTTGAGAGGTCACAGAATATACCAACAGCATACCTGCTGTCACTCTCAAGTATCAAAAATGTGTCAAAGACGTGCTATGCCTGCAACAGTGGTATATTATCCTCTCGAAAAACCAAACTAATTAATCTACACTAATAATAAAATTCTAACTGATCGATTTCTGTACATCAACGATATATGAGAAAAAATATTATTAGGGGCCTTCATTAACGCAATGGAACCCAAAACAATAGTTGTTAGAATTTAGTCTGTTTGTCTGTGCGTTTGTTCCCGCTAATCTCAGAAACGGCTTAACCAATTTTATTCTGGCTTTCACTAATGTATTGCAGTAATCATTTACTTAATATTTAAGTTTGTTTCATTGCAATCCGTCCATAAAAAAAGGCAAGAAAAAATAAATGTATTTGTAATTCACAGAATGAGAACAACCCCAAAAAAATGCAGATGTTATCTTAGTTATTAGTATTAGTATAGTATAGTATTAGTAGTAGTTAGTATTAGTAGGTTAGTATGAAATAATTTATTTAGTGAAAAATGTAATAGTAACTAATTGTAAATAATAATTTCAAAGATTTTATTAAGGGCAAGATAAGAGTAAGATGGAAATGTGTCTAAAATTAGTGAGGTCGCTTTTATCACCAACTTTAAATAAATAAATTATGTTATTACGTTTCATTACATTAGACAAGCTACCATCATCAAGATATTTATTAAAAATAACACATAAATGAGGCGTAATAGAACAAATTATATTTTTATTATTACTGTAAAAAGACCCCAGAGATTACATGTTTTCTTAATATTGATAGATCTGAAAGTTTTTATAATTGTATCACAAGTGATTTGTTTAAAGTTAAATTAATTAGGGCGATTCTTACCACATGATTCCATGATAGCTATAGCAAGGTGACCACTCGCATTTAAGTATATATACGATACGAATAGACACATTTATAATAAAATACAGTTTATTTTGCTTTTGTCCACGTCAGAAAACTGGAGATACATTAAATGTGTACATTTGAATAAATTTTGGAGGTAAAACATTTCGGTGTCTGGCGTAGAAGAATACGCTATCTGAAAATAGCAATATGAGGGCGATCACTCCACATCTATTTATAAACTATAAAGCTATTTTAGGGATGTGTCGGTGATCGGGACGGTTTTTTAAAACCATTCTGATCTGCCCGAAGCACTAAAGAATTGATGAATCCTATGTGACTACTTGCATTATTAAATATCAAAATTATCATACTACGAGTCACTAATAATAGTAGAGTATTAGAAGTAAAGTATGTAAAGTAGACTTTAAAATAATTTCGGAAAATTCGGAGTTAAGCGTTCATAGCCCGACGTGTGTCAGTCGTAACTGATCGATCGAACTATGCAACTTCACTTCTGTCCATCACAGAGCACTCGTAGCTAGTGGTTTTGGTCATTACCGTCAGATATTATAGTTTTTAAGTCATATTACAGGTCTTCGGGCAGCATAAGACCTTTCGACATATGGGTTGAACCTTTCACGTCTGTATTAGATTGGTGGGGCTTCAGATCTCCTCAATTACGAGGAGAAACAACACACCAAATATTGAGCGAAGAACAATTTCAAAAGTTACTTTAAACGTACTTTAAACATTTCTAAATGTGATGACACTAATATATGTATATAAAGCGCTCTCATAAAGTATTAAAAATGGTTTTCATACACAACCTACCGCTGCATTCAAACATAATAGATATTCTAGTGTATACCTACTGAATCAGACGCTTCATGTCTAGACTCCTTGTAATTCAAGGGCAATTACTTTGTCGATCGTCTCCTTCGCGAATAAATTAATCCAACGTTTACATTTATTTTTTACGCTACTCAATAATTTCGATATTAATATGTCTAATGTCGTTGCGATAATTAAACATACTATTGTAAAAGATTGTTTATGGTCAAAGTTACCATCCAAGTCTGTATTACATCCGCAACGCGTTGCCGGTAAAGACAAAATAGTGAACCAGTTTTGATCTAACACTTAGGCACTGTAACCAAAACATATTAACTACATATCATGATTGATTCCAAAATAATTATGGTTGGTAGTCATCATATCATAATCACCCTTTTCGTGTGAAATTTTAGTGTTACCTTCGACCTTTCATATATGTACTTCACTTCAGGGCGAGTTTCTTTTCATATCTGAGAATTCCTGAAGGATACTTCATCGTTGTAACGTAGATCACATAAAATACTAGTTTTGAATTATAAGAGAAAACTACACAAGTTTAAATGTATGAGATCCTAAAATCTTTTTGAAACAGGCTCCAAGTACCGTTAGGACGATTTTTTATCAGATGTTCGACAAAAACCCTTTTGAGAACACACCGCCACCCAGACCGGCAAAAAGTGATAGAAATGAAGGAACACAAATTAGAGAAAAGGTATAGGAATGTTGCACCCGGAACGCATTGATAAGGTTTTTAATATATCTATTAAATTATACACAATTTCAACAATACAATAGTTCTCTTTTTAAGTCAAAGATCTTGTTTAAGCTAAAACCAAAAATAAGAAATGATGTTTTGAGGATCAGCTGCTGATATTGAGTGAATTTATATCATAGAAAAGAGCAGTACGCGCCATTTACAATCTCAGGCTATTCGGGACTCGCTCAGAGATACGAGTGTGTATATATATATACGATCTTTAAGGAAATCAATGTATTAACGTTCATCAATGTATGTACGTAAAATACTGTGATACTTTTTATTAAGAAGAGTGTTCACAATATTAATTAATGGGAATGAGGAAGACTAAACTGATTGGACCAAATTTTATACTTTGGAAAATTGGTAGCCCTTTCATGGGGAGATATGTAAAAATTTATAATAAAATTCCGTTGAAATTAACGGACATGCTGTACTGTTAAAAAAAACATACACAAACTAGACGATTACTTGAAAGACTGCTGGATATAAGTTGAATATTTAGGCATAAGCAGTAGTAAGTGTAACTGTAAGCAGAAAAGATACACTCCTTTGGAGTTTCTTACTGCTTCTTTTCCTGGCCCACTCATGGTAGGGATTTGTTAAAGCGATAGCGTAGTTTTTCTCATGAAAAGTGTTTATAAAAAACACATTTCATTTATTCCATCGTCTGGCAGAGAATACGTCTAAAATATCCATTTTTCATACGATTAAATATCTATAACTTTTAATCTTGTAGTACATGTTTAAGCCCTTATAAATGTTTAATTCCTAATATCTTCAGTGATTGTAAAAATATATCTTCAATATCAATAGCTCTGACATAAGTGTAACTAAATACTACATTATCTTGACACTAATTGATGAGAATCAGTAGGTACCTACTACAATAATTAAATATGAAGTATTTCGGTATATAAATATACAACTATTGTTAGAATACAGCGCCAACTACCGAATCTAATTTTAGTTAAGAACCATCCTTTTGATAAACCAAATATACCTACTATGAATATGACTTCAGTCGGTGAAATCGAACAGAATTTGCACGATCACTAAAATTATTTCTTAAGAAAACCGCGATGAAAGATTATAATCCGAAAAAGGAACTCTCCAAAAATGTCTTAATTTAAAGTTTTACAATATGATTTGGTAAACGTAGTGCAGCTATTAACGATGAACTTAATATTTCCAATAATCTGATTTATGCTTATGCAGCACCTTTTGGGCTACGCGTAGGTTGATACGCGTGTTGACAAATCTGGAGTAAATACTACTACGAATACTAGGTGGTGGGGCTCAATTTCTCGTTGAGTCCAAGCCAACTTCCACTACTCATGGTGCATCTGGTTGAATAACGAACGAGGCAATGTGTCAGAGCCTCTTCGTGAAGTGGAATAAAATGAAATGGAGCTGATGTTTTTACCTGCGTGGCTCGCTGCCACTCCTTTTTAATGTCTGCTGAGAAATTATTCTTATTTTTATATATTTCCGTTGCGGTACTGGAGAGACCATTGCCAATCCAATTTAACACTTTCTTATTGGCCAGTGACACGTAGGTGAAACTGCAAGTGATAAAGATGTATATGAGTAGCTACTACTGCACAGATGATAGCATGTTCATACCACCACAGGGTCCGTGGCCCTAGTTTTCAGGCTATAACTAATAAAAAAATATAAAAATATCAACAAAGAAAATTATTATAAAAATCAGATATACAATTCTCAGTAGGTTGAGTAATATGCTCAACTCTGCATCTTAAGGAATACTCCATGTCTAATTCGATTGTAAAAAATCCTTACCTGCTGTCAAATAACGGAAAGGCCCATTGCCACGTGCGCCGGCGCAGCTTGTCGGTCGCACATCCAGAAGGGCATTTTTTTACGCTAAACATCTCATTGATACCTACCTACCTACAAGACATGCCAATGAATTGCAATATTTAAATGAACGACAAGATTATATTTTTGTAAAACGACTACGTAGGAGATCATGTCATTGGCGATAAATAGATTATTTCATTAATTGCTTTTTATCAAACAAACCTGACTGTATCTGTATCTATTTGTATATTTCCGTATACATTATAACACATAATTTGTTCACTTCTGGGTTTAAATACGCTCTCGGAATATAACGGATAAAGATTAAAGTCCACCACGCTAGTTGAGTGCGAATTAGTAGACTACATATCTTTGAGGACAGCATCTTTAGAATATACAGGTATCGTCGCGATGTTTTCCTTGACCAAAGTTGACATTGGATTTCACCTAACAATGCTTTTGAAAACAGATCGGAGAAGGGGAAGCCGAAAGTTAAATCACTAAGATGTCTAGAACGTCGTAAATTAAAATTAATTTACTTACTAAGCATTAGTTTAACGACAGTTTAGTTTCTACGAACTAGGAAATAACTATTCTTATCATTGGTATAATATATGCAAGTAGCAATACAATTATAAAAACTCGACAACAGATATAATATAATTGTTGTTATTACTTTAAGTACTGCAATTATCGATGTCAATATCTTTTTGCGCCATCAATCAAAACGTTGCGTTCATAATTCATTCCTAAAAGTTTTAACAAAATGATTTTTTGGAAGTGTTGACACGTAAAACTCAATTGCTCCTCGTTGTTTGATTTATGACTACTTAAATAATATTTACTTAAATAATAGGTAATATATGTGTCTACTATGCAAGAAGTTATGCAAATTATACCATTACGAACGAGGGAAATCAAAAGTTACTGCTACCCTCAAACGGCAGAATAGAATAATCTTGATGATAAATATTTCATAACCGGTCCTAGTCCAATAGCTTCTGCCAGCTACAACTGTTCGACTGGATTAAGCAAATTTGGGCACAGTCGGGAGTTAAATTGTTTTCTGCAAGTGGCAAATATGGTAAAAAATTGAGCGTTTTCCTTTCCACGTGGGTATTTTAACCCATCGACACTCTTTATTATCGTTACATAACAGTCATAGCGAAAGATGAGGTTCCACGTTGTAAATATAATTGTGTAGAAAAAATTTATTCTTTCAGTGAATTGACGGTTCAACTTCTCTAAATTCTGCTTCCGTTGTCCGTTGCCACGTAAAACTTAACTCTGGCGTAAGTGGTGGGACAAACTGGGCAAGAAAACAAGCTTAAATTGCATTGGAATCTAGTACCACACTCGCACTGCGTTTCGTCCGTGTAACCCCCCCAAAGCTAGGTTTTCTTTACATACAAAAAACTTCCCAGTCGGTCATGGTAGTCTGTGCTCACATGGCAAAGAAAAAACTATATTTCACAATTTTTATTTTAGTACTTTAAAAAAAAACTTAGTCATTTTTCGTGTATTTTCTTAAATATTTTTACTTGTAGCGTATCATTTAAAAAAGTAGTAGTTCCTCTCGTTGAACCCTTTCATGATACTTTACATGTGCATTTAATATTTAGTTTGTTTTTAGGGTAATATGATTCATGCCGTTTATGTCACTCATTGTCTCACCGAAATCTGTTTGTCTACAAAATTCCTACCAGGAAATTTAGAGAAAATTGAGTGTGACAGACGGACAAACAGACTCGCGACAACCATTATTTCACTCCTATAAAACTTCAGTTTTTTAATGAGATATAGGTACGTTATTTGAAAATTCGTTATACAGTTTCACTTTTACTAAAATAAATAAATAAATCATGAGTAGGGAAAGATACATTGAATTTGACTACCGTCGAAATAGGAAGCACAAGCTATTTGTCGTCCCCAGATGTCGCACAGTAGCTCGTTCGAGATCTCCCATATCGCGGTCTCTCACTGCGCTCAATGCGCTCCTGGACGCAGCACCGCACTGTGACGTGTTTGCGGATGAATGGAAGACAATCTTATCGGAGTGTTTGCAGTACTGCGAAACGAATGCGTGATGCATGAAAGGATTACTGACTTGTTTAAATTACCATTACTTGATTTTGTTTTACAATTGACGTTGATTGTTAATGACATTGGTTGGCGTTGATTTTCATTGACATTAATTTATCTCACATTTAATATTATTTCTATTTTGTAATTGCATTTAATTGTATTTATTTTGACATTTTATTTAACGAATTAATTTTAAGCCTTTTTTTGTAATTTTGTTTCTTGTGTAATTTTTTCATATGTTATTATTATTATTATTATTTTCAATGTTCAACTTTCAATGTTCCCGGTTATTCAGTCTCATCTATCTCTCTCTGAATGTTTTGGTAGATTATGCTTTCAATTATATTTAGCAAGTGTGTAGGAGAACAGTTACGTCACTCGTATACCGGCTGCTTACAACACTATTGTAGTCAAACAATGGAATTCAGTAAAAATATCGATCAGTACAAAATCGGACTTGCGTGGGATTCAAGCGCTGGAAAATTGTTTCTGTAATAATTAAGAGACTTAGGATTCTCGTTGGTATCTACTAGCTTTTAAAGTGCGCGATGGATGAGAACTGATATTCCGTATATTTTGTTAGAATTAATTTCTAAGAACTTCTTTTAACTATCAACTATTTTAATGAGACAGGGAATAGTCATTTTTTAATATAATTTTAGGATATACATTTTGAAATTACATAAAATTGTTTGGTCTAATAACCCCAATTTTTTTTTCACGAAATTACATTTTATCATCAATTTTTTTTATGAGATACTGTCCTTGATAATGCCTTCTTATTTTATACCATTTTACAAGATTATCCTCCTAGTCATTTCGAAAGAAAGGACTACAAACCGACAGACAATCTGTTAACACAAGTGATCCTATAAGGTTTCAGTTTTTAGATTTATGCGATCATTTCATGTACTCATATCTAGCTAGCGATTGTTAATTCTTCGAATTCGGAAGCTCAGAACATTCTATCTATAATAATTTAATTCTCTTGACAAAAATAAACAAACAATGCGTCCTTATCCTTAATTAAGCATAAATACAGTAAAATAAAATTGTATTTACGAAGAGCTATCAATAGTTCCTTCCGACAATAGCATTACAAAGAAAAATATCTTCAAACGCAGATAGTCCTGGGCGGCGAAATGAGTTGCCCTTAGCCCATAAGGGTGTGAGGCGTTCGAAATTCAGCTTAGGGATGTGAATGAAAAGAGGTAGCGATCAGAACAATGTTAATTAATAAAACTTACCAAAAAAATTAAGAATAAAAAATCCTTAGTTCTTTTTGAATAATTTAATTGAATAAAAGTATATATTTTCTATTATTTACTTATTTATCTGTCGTTTCAGTGGACTTCTTAAAAAGGTTTGTAGTAGACAAAAAACAAGTTTTACTAATTTCACCTTAATTTTAAAAATACTACTGCTTCTACAAATATACAAAGGATTTTGGGCTACTATTCACCTAGCTAAGTACTAGTACTACGCTAATTTCCTCATGACCACCGAAGTAAGTGACAAGTAATTTCAAATGCAAACATAACTTCGAATAATAAGATGTGCGTTTAATTACTGTCAGCTACATGTTGATAAAAATATATGTTATATTTATATTGTAAATATATTTTATCATATTTATAACATATCTAAGTGAGAAATAGGTTAGCTACATAAATTCACAGAAGAATCGATCGTCCATAAAATCGTAGTATCTTCTAAATAATTCTTCGGTCAATTTTAAACTGCAACGTCAATTATAACAACTTATTTATTACAGCGCTAAATTCCGCTTTTGCTTAAGAAATGTCCCACAGCACTGAGAAGCCCAGTTAGATGGAACTCTCCCGCTCCGCCATAAATCTTAGGACCCTCGGCCGCCACCCGGTTTCTCTCCGAAAATATCTATAAATACCTTCCTCTACCTACATATTTCAAATATTAACAGGGTGGCCAGAGTCGAATGGCGGAGTCAGACACTACATTGTCTATTTTGTATTGCGTTGCATATGAATGTTTGTGGTGTAAATATTGCGCCTTTTATAAAACGAAGCCGTTTAAGAACGGTTAAGACATTTAACTTCGTTGGAAGTGACCCTCTGGTTGAACGAAAAGTCTGGTTCAATTTTCTTTGGAGAATCGATATACTTGATAGATAAAGGTGGTCTCTTAGCTGTTTATGTACATACCATTGAAAACACGGGAAATCCAAGTGCATAGTTTAAAATAAAACAGGAAAAGATAGAAAAATATATTATTTTACAAAACCAAAACGTTTGTTTCGGTTGATATAAGAAACAATTGTTGCTGTTTATTTAGATAAACGTTTCGTATTTAATTGCGTTGATAATATTATTTTTACATCTTCCAGTTTGATTAAGGTTATTTCGTACTAAATAAAAGGCAGGAGTGAACCGGATAATATTGACATAATTCTGGTTTGAGCACTTGTTGGGAGAGACGAAGGGGAGGGGGATATGGTGGCTCCCGGTAGGGCAAAGGTGCCGGAAATCATGAGTCCGTAGCGATATCCGCACGCGAAGCATGGGACTTCAGATCCTTTAGAATTGACTCAGTGTCTTGAGACACGCGTGACACGTCACGTAATTTTCATGGAATTAAACGAATGCTGTATTCAGTGAAATCGACTGTTAGTCAAGTAGAGCATAAATTGTAATCTGTTGTATACAAAAAGAATCCATTTTCTAGGATTTAAAGATCTAAATGTTACAAAGAAAAAGTAACAGCAATAACTAACTCACGCTGACTTTTCTGTGATGAAAAGGAATTATATGGAATACTGGATTATGCTATGATGTATAAAAAACGCATCGCTGATTTTCAATGGTGCCATCTGAAAATGATACTCTGTCGAATATTATGTATATAAAAAAAAACATAAAAATAGTTGCATAATACTAGTTGAATAAAATCGATATGATGCTTGTATGGTACTCAAATTAACAGACAAACAATAAAAACAAACATTGTATTAATTTTATTATGTCGTATTTATAATGGACCTTTCATTCTGAGACGAAATCCGACCCCAGCTGTGGGACAATCAAGGGTTGACAACCGTTTGTGATTGGACTAAGACAATTTTCTGATTTACAAATATTACTTATACTCTGGCCTTGATTACAGTTTTGTCAAATAAAAGAAAACTCTCACACACCTATAATTATGCGTTGTCCCGTGTTGTAAGTAGCATGGAAATACAAAATAAGACATTAGTAACTAAGACCGACGTACTTGAGCTGAGCACTGTCTGGGAATCGATCGTGGGACCCCTCGTCTGTCGTTCAGGAGGGTCGCTACCATTTAAGCTACAGAGCTATTTAAAGCCATGTCAGTAAATATATTACTGTCAGAAATTACTATAATAAATAAATATTAAGAAATTAAAACAGTTAACTTATATTGTTGCATTGTAATAGCAACACCAAACACCGTACACCAGCCCCTACTATCCAGCTACACAGTCCCACATATATAAAAATTATTGTAATGTATTATGTCTGCAAAATGTAGTTTAAAGGGAACCTTAAAACTAATAACTTACTAACCTTACCTAATTAACTAAACCTACTAGGGAAACAAGACACATTTTTAGGAATAGGTATGGAGTTACCGGGCGATGAGTGCTCATAAATGAAAAATTTTACTAAGAGGTACGGGAACTAAATAAGATTGGGAAGAACTGATATGGGTGACATACATTGGCAGTGTAATCAGGTGACACTAAATATCACTACAAATTATAGGATTGCTGTGTACAATATACTTACTCTCGACGCTATTCCCCAAACGCTGTTAGCGAGTCGGGAACGAGTTTCACCCCAGACTTTCTGGACTGTCAAAAATCAATGTTGGCCGACATTAAGGCCGACATTAAGCTATTCACGTGGTCTGTCTGCTTGTTCGTTGGGTAAAAATATCGCTGGGTAAAATTTAGTAAAAAATAATTAACTGCTCCGTCATGCGGGTTAGACAAGTTTTACTGTTGCCATCAGATTCAACTTAGCTTTTTAATTTTCACTTCTATTATGTTCATAATCGAAAATTGCTAAATTATTTATGTATTTTAAAAATAGTTTTTTTTTAATTAATAAAATAAATACCTACTAATTACTCGTATAAAAGTAGTAATTAATTATCAGGAAGAAGATACGACCAACGGTAAATTTTTGCATAGGTATTATAAGATCTTATGTATCTATACTAATATTATAAAGAGGAAAGCTTTTTATTTTTGTATGTTTGTAACGAATAAACTCAAAAACTACGAAACCAATTTTAAAATTTCTTTCACCATTAGAATGCTACATTATCACTGAGTAACACATAGGCTATATTTATTACTAGAAAAAATAAATGATCCTTGCTAGCTAAAACTTCAGTAACGTGAACCAAGGTATAAAAATGTAAATTGAGGAATGTAAAAAAAATTGAAGTAAAAAAATTAACCCATTACAAATAAATTACTTGAATACATAAAACTAAAAAAGAAGCAATTTTAATAAAAATGTATATGTTATAAAAAAAGAATAAAAATAGGTTGGCAAGTACAAATTAAAATTAAAAAAAATACATACATACATGCATAAGCTACTTTTTTCCAAAATATTCTAACACATGGTTTACGTTTGCTATACCTTAAGATATACATAATAATATTATATTATAGAAATGTAATTATTAAGTATAAAATATAAAATAAAAGAAATAATAAAATAAATGATTTTTGTCCTTAATCATACACCCTCAATCAACACGGACAAAATCGTAGGTAAAAGCTAGTTACGTTTATGTCGTAAGCCTTAGTATAATTAGTCCTTTTAAAACTCAGTTAAATACAGTACAGTAGAAACTTAGAACATCTCACCACACTAGAGCTTTTCCCTTTTTAGGACTTTACTAACGAATGGTGAAACATTTAACATAACTGACAATTTAATTGAAGGTTCTGGGTCTTTTGAACGTAATGAACAAACGATAAAAGGTTATAAAAGCTAGTGTTATCTTAAAATTAACTTTTTTTTTATATAAGGCATATTTATTAACTTCTACTAGGTCTAGTAATTCACGTGTTACGTCCATAGTTTCATCCATTAACGGCCTAGTACAGAACACGAATCTCCCATAAGAAGAGGCTTTGAACTGATTCCACCACAATATTCTTATACGGAATGGTGAAAGGGTAAGTGAGTAGCTAAACTAATTGCTGGAAATTTTCATATCGAAAGTCGTCGAAATTAGTTAATGACTGCTATTTAACAATATAGATCGAGGAACAGCTTCAAGTGCCTTCCAGAGCAGGGACGTAATCAAGAAATCTACTGTCCAACGACCGATGACACCCGAAGTTGCTTAACTGAGTCGGTAAGATACGCTGGAAGATCCTTAAGAGGTTGAGTGTAACAAAAAAATAATTAATTATATGTGGGCACTTCAATATTGGTAATATTTTTATTAATAATAATATATTATTTTATTCACTACTCTATCAGCTACAGCTAGGGCCGTTAGTCTATTTTTTTTTAATGTTAAAAGCCGACAAACGAGCAGGCGAGCCACCTGATGGAAAGTGATCACCGTCGCCCATGGACATGAACAAACAAAGGTAACACTGATGCGTTATCGGGTCGGAATTGAGAAGAAAGTAAGAAAGAATGTACTAGTAATAGTCTATTTGACTTGTCCAGATGTTTAAATCCGTTATTTATTTATTTATTCATTTTGGTAATCCAACAACGTATCCTTAACCAACTTTTATGTAAAAATAATAACAGAATAAGTCTAAGGCTAAAAACGGATTACACAGGTAAGCATTTGAAATTAACTAACGAATGATTTTTAACAAATGAAATTGTGTGTTGTATGGAGTTTTGTGTATGTGTGTGTGTGTGTGTACATGCGTGCGTGTTGATTTTAATACAAACGGTGTGACGGTCAAATATGCATATCAATATATGTATATTAATTTAGTCTGTATACGAAAAAAATTAAATATACACAAGTAGAAATTTGATGCACACAATCGTGACACAAGAAATAGACGTATCTCATTACGTCTTCATATCGTCACAATTCGTTAAAGACTATTCTTTCCTAGAAACGTATGTCCACAATGCTATATTTAATTGTACTACCATTTTATGTTCCCACATTTGCATACGCACAAAAAGGTAATTTGAGTATGAGATACACTTTTAGTAATTATGGAATATCTAGCTAGTTACACATATACAAAGAACGTTGACCATTGATTAAGGTCTAAGCTAGATGTACATAAATTAACTTATCCTAATTAGTTATCTAACTAGGATTTAATAAAGAAACTGACTAACTTATTATCCATTAATTACATAAAAACACACTTGTGTCACGAGCTCACTCTAGTAAAAAATCAGTCGCGCTATAATCGATATTTGAACTCAATAGGGTTGACAATTATTGCGATAACTACAAAAATATAAATATTTTTTCAGCTTTCTAGACTGGCTTATAATGTTCTTAAAACGGTTGCATTGTTGGGTATATAGTGTTGAGTATTCATTTATTGTAATACTTATAATGAATCCCTAATTAGTTATCTATTTTCAGAACTTTTATACTTGTATTCATTTGAAAAGGTTAGGTGGATTCGTTCTTGTTCAATTCTGTCATACTCTTTATACGTGTTGAAACCGCTAAAAGCTTAAAGTTAATTCAAAATGCAAATTCCAATTCAAAATCTTTTTATAATTTAAGTATTTTGTTAATACAATTATGCACGTCATCTTTCGTTTCTAGTTCCTTTATTAATATTTGCAGTTTTACACAGATTTATTACTACATTTGTAGAGTAAACAAATTAATTTGTACGTTCCTAAATATGAAGATTTGCAGACATTGCAAAGTTGTGTATAATTTTACTGTGCACCAGTAAAAACCTAAAAGTTTTACAATTTTTCTTTAACACCTGAAATACCAATTTTGTAATTAAAAATTAAAGTAAATATCTTTTTATTAGATTCAATATGAAATCATTCCACTAACACAGACTTCTGTTAACCCTATCGCTGATACAGCCTTGAATCTATTCCGCGACGGACTCTGACACGGTTTTGGCGACTTAGTACAAGCAGCAATGACTCACTGCTGAGCGTCCACAGCATTGTCCTTGTAACGCGTCCCAGTGTTTATATTATTTCCACGTATATCCAAGTAAACGGTGCGTGTTAAAATAGTCATATCCGTAGAAAAACTTTTGTATGTATCACATGCAGAGGATGTATAATGTAATGACGTCCTGGTTGAATGTTGTGCTTACCACATGTTGTGTAAAACATTGTTTCACACATGAAGTAGGGGAGCTTGACAGATTTGACTAAACAAATCAAACATAAATTGTATTACCTATCATATGTGAGATCTTTAATAGCGTATTATTTGAATACACAATATATTTTTCACCACCGATCGATTTAAGCAAAGTTCGGTTCACTTTGAATAGGAATTGATGACCACTATATCTTTCATTTTCAAGAAATCGCTAAACCTTATTAGAGGACTTTACACTGCTAATAACTTATAGAGGTAGTAGAGTACGTAACTCGGGTTGTCTAATTACTCTTCCGTCAATTAGCACTATGCACCTGAAGCATGCACTAGATATCTTCAGTTGTAAAGAGAAACCAATTACAAACTTTAACTCACTTACGTTTATATTACTCCTAGGAGTAGAGTGCTTAGGTATTAACTCGTCTACTACAGTCGGTTTTCTAATATAATAACACGGTCAACTTAGTATATATCCATATATCGTATAGCTTGATTACGATTACGGATAGCGTATCAACAAAGGCAATAATTGAGACGTCAAGTACTGGGAAAATCCGGTATTAATTCACATTAGTAATGTCTCGAACACACAATTACACAACCTTCATGGAATTAGATAAAGGTTTACCGAATTCACATAAACCTAAAATAAATCTATTGTACTGAGAAGGTACGTTTCTCGTAACTATTATGTTATGTACACGGCTTTTTTACTGCTAAATGGTATGGTAGATCGCGACACTTCCAAATTAGCCTATCATCTCGGTTTTCAAGGTTAATCGCTGACCTTCAATACCCAAAAGTTACCAAGAAGAGATCAAAACGTCAGCGACAATACCCCCTTTTTGTATACATATCCATCTTGGAAATTATTATTACATTTTTTATATTAACAACAAACAAACGATACATCTGCGCGCAGAGTGGTATCACCAAAGGAAGCACCGACGCGTTGTTTGGAAACCCACTTTATAAGGTCTCTCCAATCAAAACAAGTTAACAAAGTTTGATTCTTGTCAGCATCAGGGGAAGAAGACTTGGACTCCAGAATAGATGGACCCGGATACACGCCAAAACTTTGTTTTAATTTATAAACAAAAAGTAAATCTACTTATACATATACCCAAATGTATTTGAAACCAGAAGTCCATTCATACAGTTTCCAAAAATCTCTAGTTACACTGCATGTTTATTTGCAACTACAATAGGAACAAAAATATTTCCTTACTCGTTGGAAAATCAAGTATTTGCTTGTAAGTAAAACGTTCTGGCAACCCTACCTCACGATATAGCCTTGATTCTATTCCGCGACGGACGCTGACACGGTTACGGCTCTGCTCAAGCAATGACTCAATCCGCCTCGTGACGACAGCGCCATCCTTGATATACTACATCGGTCAGTGTTTATCCATAACGACAATAGTGACATTGCGATCCGAGATCGTACGGGATAAACAATCAATAACATTTGACTATTTGCTGCATATTATTGTTTTAATATTAAACCCAAGGAAATAGATGAAGGTTTTTACCAAAATTGGGCTTATTTTTTAACTGAACCCTGTAACTATTAAGTTTGTCGTGTTCCTTGTTATTTATGAAACCCTTCTATAAATGCAGTATTGTATTTCACAAAAATCAATTGGGATCAATGGCGTCATATTTACATTTCAAGTCTAAAGGGTATTCACGGTTTTTGTATTTTATACCAATATTTCAAACCAAATCAAACAATGCAAAAATCGTAAGTACTCGTTGCAGTTAAAAAGTAAAAAGTCCTTCAGTTTGGCTCTTGGAATACCAAATAATCGACAATATGTAAGATTCACCAGCACTGGTGCAGAATACGCATAAAACCCTGTTACTATTACTGTCATAAGACATTACTTAGATAATAAGTGCATTTATCTGAGAAACTGATGTATACCGTGGGGCCTTCGTAGCGATTATGAGTGCATCATACGATCGCTCAGGCAACTGTACCACTCAAACGTATCTAAACTAGGAGAAAAAGGCGCGTCTGATTCCGTCTACTTCTCCGCATTCTGGACAAGTCATCTATTTGTAGCCTAGCAGTACCTAAACTAGTAAGACCTCGTGGTCTCAAAGACTCAAAGGTGTAATTTAGTAACGTCGTTTAATTCAACCTTGGCAATAAACCATTTTGAATCAATAAGATTACACATTTGAATCTAAATCCAATGGCCAATATTATTCATATCTATTAATGTAACACGCCCTTGCTTTACTTCAGGAAATTTACATTTTACTTTTAGAAATAGCACCCGCATTCATTTAGGAATGTGTTTTTTCAGTTTTATGCATTATTTTAATTGCTGCAGCCAGGTTGTCAAAGTTTAATTTATTGCCCTGTTTATAGAATGTTCATATCAAATTTTATTTCTTATCCCCCGGGAACATATCCATTTCCCGGGGTGAAAAGTATCCTAGATTATGAACCACAATATAAATTACTTATATATCAAGTACGTGATACGTGGTAAGACAGACAGACATTATAAAACAATATATATACATTGACCTTTATATCGTTAACAAAGCCTACATGAAAATAATAGTGTTATATTTAATTATAGATTCGGCTCCGTTACAAATTTAATATCCAATAGATGAGTTATAACAGAAATAGTGGTATCCTACGGGTTTGAAAACAAGGGTGTCTCGGGTTGGAATCCTGCACAGAGCTCTAATTTTTTTTTATGTTGATATTAAAAATTAATTGTCAGTTGATTGAATGACGGAAAGCAGGGTGAAAAAGTTCTCCATAATTTTCTAAAAAATGTGTCCGAGTTGTCGTCGACGGGTGTTCATCACAATCGATGGCTACCAACGCTGGAGTACCTCAGGAGTCTGTTCTGTCCGCTACTCTATTCCTGCTGCATGTTAATGATCTGCTCAAGACTGGTATCTATGGGTTTGCAGATGACAGCACAGTAGTGGAGAGATACCTCCTGAATGCTCGGGCCAGTAGGGACGAAATACAGTCCGAAAGAGAGACCATGGTTGAACGCATGAATCTCTCACTTCGGGCAATGTCCGATGGGTGATGTCAATCTTGTGAGATTCAACGCCACAAAAACACAACCGTGTCTATTCAGTGCCAAGAGGAGCCCGTTCATCTTGTATCCTACTTTTCAGAATGTATCCCTAGAATGCACTGACCGTCTTCAATTATTGGGAGTCGAAGTTCTATCAGCGTTGGACTCGATGGAGAGGGGTAGAAAGACGCTCATTGGTGACCCAGATCTGGTCGGAACCAATCTGCACAGCCTTGAGCACAGACGCAGGGTTGCCAACCTCTCGGTCTTTTATAGGATGCATTTTGGTGAGTGTGCGCAGGAATTGTTCGAAATAATTCCCCCATCGCCGTTTCTCCATCGAACACCTCGACGTACAGCGGGTATCCATCCTTATGTAGTGAACGTAACACCTATACGGACGGCGCGGTTTGCGTCATCATTAATTGTGCGCGCTGCAAGGGACTGGAATAACTTGCCCGCGTCGTCCCGCCTTCTTACAGATTGGGAGTCTTCAAGAGGAGAGTGAAAAGGCTCGTATAAGTTAGTGCGTTCAACATCTTAGATTTCATCACCACTTTCCTCCGGGTGGGATTGTTGTCAAGCATTAACTTATTCTATGTAAAAAAAATCTTTCAATCTAGAGAGGGCCACCGCGGTGGACTAAGACAGCCTTAGCCCCTCACTGCCCTGGGATCTCACAGAGGAGATCCGAACCCTGCAGTGTAACAATTATGTGTCGTATTACTGAATAACTGAATGTGGTAGATCTAATTCACTTATCACTGATAAATTAATAGTTACTCAACTATCAACTTTTGGTTACATGAACATATACAATTTGTATTTTATTGATCCTTAAATAAATATGATGAGTCGCTCATTACGTTATCCTGTACTTTGACGTCGTATTATAGCGAGAAACAACTGAGTTGTAAAAACCATTGCGTCAAACACTTACTCAATGACGGAAACACGATTGACGTAATACAATATTACATAACACGTTATTGGCAGGGGTAGGCTGTGGTTCACCGTCGCACTCGTTGAAATGATGAAAGCCAAGTCCGAATTTGTTTAAAGTTTGTTTAGGAAAACTTTTTGACGCAATGAATGGATCAATTTATTTTCTTTCTGAATATTTTTGTTATGATTCAAGCAGACCAGTTGTTGACAATGTAAGCAGTGGTAGGTTGTAACGTTCGATCTTCCGCCCGGGGGAGTTCAATCCTGCATTTACCTTAAACTTTTTAAATTATATGTGTATTACTAATTAATTATTGTTTGATTCGATGAAGAAAACCTGCATACCTTAGAGTTCTCCACGATGTTCACAAAAGTGTGCAAAGTTTGCCAATCAGACTTAACGAGAGTGGCGGACTATGGAACTGACTGATCTTACTGTGAGAGCAGAGCCGAGCCCAGCAGTGGGACAGTTATTGGTTGCAATGATGATAAATGATAGGTCTTTTGTTGTTATTGTACTGCACATTATATGCAGATATGGATAAATTGTAACGGCCTGTGAATATGTGATCATTGATGAGACGAATTGTCCATGTCTAAATTCCATTGTCAGACTCCATTGCTAGACGTGACTCCAGCAAAATACTGGGAGCACTAAATATTTCGTGTGTGGTACAATTTACGAATAATAAAGAAGGTTCATATACGTTTTTGCGTTACGGCTCGTTTAACTCTTTTAAATAATATCTTGATTTTAGAAATCATTTTAACATTACCTTAGGTATAGGTAGTACTGAATATGTGTATGTACTTTATTTTTAAATAGGAACGCCGATGATTTATTTTTTGACAAATAATAAAATGAGGTATTGTTGTGACTTCAAAAATGGCGAATAACATTTTCTTACCTAAACTTTATCATTACTAAGTCGGACTCGATACAATTTCTTATCAGCTGCGCGGGCGCAAGAACCCTGCGGAAGTGATCTCGCCAGCGGAGACGCACGCGCCGCGCCGGAAGTCAATTCACAGGTCATGGACCCTAAATTCACGATTACGCGAAGATGTCATTTGCAAGTTGTTGCAACGTGAACGGAATAACAATGGCGCGCCTAGTTTTAAATAAACGAGTTTCGTGTCGCCATCAGTACAGTGTGTCTAATAGAAATATGTGCCTTTGTACAGCCGTTTGTTGTCGATGCGTCTCATATATAGTTACATTCTGTATAGTTATGTCATTGTATTTTTGGCGTATAAAAGGGAATAACTTTTCTTAGTGAATTTTATGCATCATTGTACCTTCACTTTATTTTTTGGGGAACAATATAGCCTAGGAGGACTGATATACCACCGTATGCATATGTTCATATGTTGTCAATATGTTAATATCAATAGAACAACAAGTGCATGATCGTTGTATATTGCTTCTTTATATATCCAAATTCAAATTCAAAATCATTTAATCATACAGATATTCAGTAAATACACTTATGAACGTCATTTTTTGCTTCTACCACTGTTTCGAAAAGGTGCTTTAACAATGAGGAGAAGAAACGGCGAAAGAAACTCTATCCAAGGCTATAATCCTAAAATGTACTATTCGAGTGAGAATATTACAGAACACATATAACCTGCGATGAACGTTGAGCGTTGAATCTTATAATCCAGGGTAAACATCAACAATACAATCATCAATATTACAAATTGATCCCTTATCCAATATTTTTGAAAATGCCAACAGCTGTAGCCAACCGAAACGCATTGCGACAATGTGTGTGTGCATTATTACCGCCTCCATAGATAAGAGCACGACCACTCTTAGTTCGCCTTAAGTAACGCCTGATACTATCAACTATACCAAGAAAAATTGTCACTCTCCTTTTCTGCAGATCAAAAAGAAAAACCCGAGTCACTCAACTAGTATCAGTACATTAGATTGGACAAATAAAACAGACAAGTAGTGTTGCGATCGTTGTCACGTCCCATTTCGCGTATTACCTAACTCGATTATTGAATTTATTGAGACCAGTTTAAGAGACTTGCTCCGGACCACCGGCTTCGGTACTTCGTATATGGAAGCGGTATTTTGAAATGACGTGTTGTCTTTTACAACCATTATCATACAACATCAGGTTAGGCAATACGCTAACAGAAATTAATAGATCCTCTTTTAACAGGGTCGACTTGTCTGTCGTGGTGTTTCAAAGCGACCGACCGAGCGACCGGCTCAGGTCTCTACTCATAATTGTGGAGACCTTATTGAAACGTATTCCACAGTGCTACTTCTGTGTAGATTTGGCAGAAAGTATCCTATGTATCCAATTCGAGTGCCGGAAGTTCTTATGCCCCAGTCACAATGAAATTTTTATAAGCTGTTAGCCGAAAGCAATGTAACCAGGCACAGGGGTAAGCTTGGTAACGCCCAAAAAATTTTACCACTTGCCATCATCGATGTTGGTTAACTCAGTCGATCAATGACAAGCACTTTTATCACGTAACCTAACTTAGTTCTATTAAGGAATTAATTATTAATAAATAGGTTTAGTGTAAATAGTTGTTAAACACGTATATTTTACTTTAAGCAACTAAGGAAAGTATCGCTGAAATGGCATTCCACAGAAGCTTCTACAAAATATTGATAATAATTTGCTTAAATTAGTCATTCATCATACATTTACATAGCGTGTTACCTAAAATAATGTAGCATATTCATCAAAAATGGACTGTATTCACGGGTTTTTATGGTTCAAAATGGAAATTAACATTATAATTATAACGTTGTTTCGAAAATACTACGCGCAAATATAGTTCATTGCTTCGGCTTATCAGTAGGCTGTAATGACATAAACAAGTACTTACTCGTACAAGGTTTAGATACGCGAAGAAGCTATAACTTCAAGTAAATACTTATTCATGTATTCTTATTGCCGCAAATAGGCTACAAACGAGAATATGGGCCACATGACGGTAACTGGTCACCGCTGTCAACACCGTCGCCAATGCCTTGCCGACAAAAATGGACACGGAGTTTCTGCGTTCTAGTAACTCTCCAACACTAAATGAATTAGTGAATACCGTTGGGATTTAAATGATAGCTAGATTGACATTGACTTGGAAACATCGTGCGTAATCATCCGTCCGTGAGCAGAGGAAGAGAATCAAGGTTGAATGAAGCCTCTTGGAATCTAAATGTATTAACGGAATAATATTTTAAAATAAATCTCATTTAAACATCCTCTAATGTTAAGTATGCATATAAATTTTTTGAGTAATAAATAATAAACACATTTGTTTTATCTGTAACATAAAAAAAATTATATGATCCGATTTGATTTGATTTACTATAAATAGCATCTTACCAAAAACCATCTTTAGATAAGTAATATTTTTGGGTTAAACTACAGTAGGTCAGCAATTCCACAGTCTTATCACTCTGTTGACAGTCTTCACATCAAGGTCCTTATTAAAGCACAGGTAAAAATTATTAAACTAACTACAAAATACCCGAATAACCATGAAAATAATGTGAGCATAGAATGACCAGTGGTTTGGATATCGGCGTTCTGGCTAAGAAACTTGGATTGATATTCTAAAAATGTATCTAATTTGTTAAGATGTGAGAGCGTATTTGATAATCATCATGTATTTCGGAGAGATGATACAGCCGTGATAGTTGTCACGTATATTTAGTTAAATATTTTAATTATTAATTCCCTTTGATATTCGGTAACAAAACGGAATAATGGAATACGCTGTCTCTTTACTCGCTCCTTTTCATTTTTACATTTTTAACTCATTAATACTCGTATAGTGATATTCATTAGGTATCTAGTTATAAATGCTGATCCGGTAATAATATTCCCTAATTTAATTAACTACATCGATAGTTAAGAAATTAAAAAAATTAATTTAAAAGCTCAATCGAAAATAACCAATATGAGATATGGTTTTAAGGTCTAAGTGGCCGTTTTCAAATTGTACACTGATGAGCAACGGTCGAGGTAATGACGTTAGGTTCCACCTATCGGAAGATTTTTACGATACTATGTTTTACCAAAGATTGAAAGAAATCACTGCATGGTGATAAGATTGCTTTTTGTACACTAACGTTTTAACATTCATACACTCACCCCCACACTAGGATTCTTGTGTGAGGATGGCACGGACATTCACATATACGACGTCACAAATACCCATAATCGGAGAACAAAAAATAATCTGTCACATCAATGTCTACTCCGGCCAGTTTCGAATCCGCGACTAGTCACTCAGCAGGCAGGGTAATTACTAACTGAGCTACGGCGTCGTCTATTACCTCCTTTATCATAAAAATGTACATATTGCATATTCATAATGTAAAAAGAAGCTTATTAAATAAACATATATACATATCTAAGTCATTCGATTTACTACCTACCTTGAATTGCTAAACATATGTTAAGATTTACTAGATTGAACACCATAGATGTCCATAATTGAACAGTGACCCGAATGTCCAAAACACCTTTGACTGCTACGATACGATAAGAATGTCAGAAATCAAATTAGTTCAATCAAAATTTGCGACTGTGGCGTTGACAAATCATACACGATTGGTTTTTCATTGCAGCTGCGTCGAAACCAAGGTTGACGAAGCCTTTTACTGTAGCCTTTCAAGAGGCGGGATTTGTTATTTTGATTTCAAATTGTACGGACTTAGAGATTGATATAGGTAATCACAATTTAGCCATTAGGTACTGGAAATTAACATTCAACCAACACTTGTGACCTTTTATGAATATCATTTTACCAATTACTAAAATAATATGATATGTGAAGTACGGGTTAACTGGCCCTATTCTCTCACAACGTAACGAATATATGATCAACATATCTAAGAAGCGCTTTGACAGTAAAACGTTCAATAACCTCTTTCTTCACAGTCGGTTAAAATAGGTCCATACCTATTAGACTTTGAAACTCCGGTTTTGAATATAGGCTTCCTCTGACTGTACTGTGTCGTCTTGAGCCTTCTAAATCTAATAAAATCTGTTAAGATACTTTTTACATTTGTATATAAGACTTGTTTATTACATTTCAATGTAAACAACCTGATACACACAACTGGAATATAATAAAATTAATTAATAGTGTTGCAGGTAGCCCAATCATCTTGTCAAACACCTAGATTTGTGGTCAAATGGTACCTACAGGTGTAGTTCGTATGAACTATGCATGTAATATTAAATATCTGTCGCTAGGTGCTTCAATAAAGTGAATGTTAATACGAATATGACTGTGCGCGTGCAATGCAAATAATGCAATAATATATATAGAAGACGGCGTATAATCGAGTCAATAGCTAGACGAATAAGGTATGCTACAAACGAGAGATTGATGTAATTTGAAACAATAAAAGAGTTGTTACTTGTTATAGAAATTGTTATTCGTCGGTTATGTATAAGTAGCAAACGGAATTGGAATCTACGCCACGTTAAATTACCACTGCAACTCTTGGACTTATACCCAGTAATTCTTTAATCTCATAATTTAACTCACAGGTGATCCCACACTGACATTATCATTATATAAGGTATCGTAGTTAATTTATCCATAATGTTTACACTATCAAAAATAATAATTATAATAAATATAATGGTAATAAATGGTTTTATTAATCACAATTCTTATCATGATAACGATCTCACCACTGAATCACCTATGAGTTTTATCTATGGCGATAAAGAATTACCGCGCTGTTACCAAATATAACTTCAGTGCTATTAAATACTACTCGCATAATAATTTAAATTTACATATAAAGATATGACATGATAGATGTAAGTTGATAATCGTAATTTTTGTAAAAATTGAGTTACATGTATTTTTGATTTTTAAAATTACAACTGACATATTACATTATAGTTAACTTTATGTTTATACCATCTTAGAATTAAAAAAGTATAAATTCACTCACTATTACATCGATAGATTACAATACGATATCTAAGTTAAATTCATCAAAACCTACCTACCGTACATGTTATTATTGGCTTTCGCCGATCTTCACTTTTCCGAAGTATTGATTATAATTTTGTTAGTGTATCTATTGGGAAATGCAAAGTTTGCCAACAGACATTAATAAATAGAAACACTAATGCATCCATTACCCTAGACACGGAGACAACAAAAGAAAAACGAAAAGTACCGAGAGGCAGTAACAAATTCATCGGACATAATGTTCAGCAGAGTTGAAAGTCGTGAGTGTATTCGGCGCCTACGAGCGAGGTGGGGCGTCGACCGGCGCCACGTCGCCGCGTCCGCGACCTTATTACGGCGCTTCTTGTTTGCTCCTCGCCCGACGCTACCTCCTTGTCCATCGATTCCTATAACCCAGCCCAGCTCTCCTGTTCCACTTCCAACGGTTAGCGCAAATAGGCCAGGTGAACGTACCACCTAATAATAAAATACTATATAGCAGGTAAACTTGAGTGTAATGTGTAGTGATATGATTACATATTTTTATATATGATTATGTTGTATTTTTGTAATGGCAGGTTTACGAACAGGTAGACCGCATGACGGTAAGGTAAAATACTTTTGCTGTAATAGTGCTGTCACCGACGCGTTGTCGTCCAAGAAGACCTTTAGTATAGGTGCCTGATTTATTGACAATTTTTTAAAAGCCTTATCAAATAGTTTTAGCATTACTAGGTATATTATTCCCAATAGTCATTAGTAAGGCCACTGAATATTTCTATCCCGGTAGCACAAATCAAAGAAAAACTACAAGTAGAATGTTTTCAGTCAAAATATATGTATAATATAGTCCTCATAGTAAATCAAATTAAGGAATTTAATAAATTTAAAATGAACGCTAATAGTAACTATTTGTAAAAAAACACAATGAAAGGCAGTATGTAACCAGTATGTACCCAATTCAATTTTATACTAACACCGTTTGTATTCAATGACAAAATGTTCAATTAGCACCGACAATACTTGCATATTTTGCAAGCCGCATTTATGTAATTTGACCGCTACCATATCATATAAATCAAAACAAATGTCCGTCTGGCCCCGAGGCTTGAGTGATGTGGGGACAGTAGACACCGAAAACGCGACTCGGTTATAAATATAGAAATGTTACATACTTCAATTTATTTTAATCTAAAGAACGTTTCTTAGGTGAAAAAGCTATCGCCCGGTCACCTATTCGCATGTTATAAACGCTCTCTTATGTGACGATTTTGACTGAAATGTCTGGCAAAGAACGCCTCTCTAATTATAAACGAACGATCACAAAAAATATTACTCAAATCACTAACCACCCAAACACAAATGTCTCAACCCAACAACATCTTCGAGACGAAGTCACGATCGCTCAATTTGATGGAGTGACATCAAAATGTGGCAGACAGGTAAATATTTAGTGCATCGCGCGTACTTGAAAACTTGCCAATGATTGTTGGACTTCAATTCTCTGAAAGACCTCCATTACTCTTATTTATTTTATAGGTATAAGTATTTATCTTGCGGTCCTTTATTGTAATCAAATTAGTGCACGATACGAAATCGTCTTATCCCTAAATAGTTCAGCAATGAAACCAAATTTAAATCTGATTGAAAAACAAGTCAGAAAGTGAAAATTTAAGGCCAGTTTGTGCGTTTTCTAAAACCAAAGAGTAGAGTACATACGATTTAAATTAGTAGGTTAACAATCAAACAATTAGTGATGCGACGGACGAGAGCCAAGAAAGCGACAATACATTAACCTACGCTGTTGTAGGGAAAACCGTCACACGAGTTTTGCTCAATTATAGTGAGCTAACAAGCCTATGATTACTGGAAGGGACATTTTAAAGTTCGCCTTTCGCTATCATTAGTATATTGTTTTTTAAAAAGCATGCAGATAAATTACGTTTAAAAATAATTTTATTGTTGGACGAGTGCTCATCATTAACACAGTAGAAGAAAAAATTCTGTATGTATGAATAATATCTCATACTGGTTTTAGGATCCTTTTTATATTTGAACTATTTGATGATTGAACTTGACGTAGTTGTAATTTATACTATTATTAATGATCTCTCACATACTTATTGTTCAACTATAGAAAATGTGTCACATAGAGCTGTGTCGTAGCCTAAATTATCCTCACCACCTACAATTACCTCAAAAATGTTTAGCATCTAATATACTAAAACATTAACAAAAGGAATTAATAACATAAATCAAGTAAACCACATGAATGCTGATATACCTAGCATTTTCAAAATATGCTACACTAAACATTACAATAAAAACAATTTTACAAACTGTCTTAAAACATAAATTTGTTAGCGACTTAGTACATTAAAGTGTATAGTGAACTACTTCTTACAAAAAACCTTTCGTCAGATAATAACATAAAAAAAAAAACAAAGTTTAGGTATTATTTTTATTGGTTAAAAATCAAATGCCACTTCTAGTACGATGCGGTCGTTCATGCAGTTTGTAGTTGTGACAAGGCGGCAAGAAAGTAGACTTTCACTCTGTAAGTTGATGCTTTACTCTTTATTCTATCACACCTCATTTGATTCCAAGGGCTAAGTTTATTGCGCCATAAACAACCCAGAACTTGTTATCTGTTAGTCAACAAACGAAGCCTTGGAATAACTCTGTCAAAAGTCGGTCAATCTCATTTTGACTTATTACCAGATGTTTTTTAGTAATCGGTTCATTTGTTGCATTGTTTATTCTTCATATTAATTTGAAGAGTACAAAAAAGTATATAGTAAAAGGTATGTCTATCTAGTACTTTAAAAATTAGAATTAAATTTTCTTTATTTTCAATTTATTTCAGCGTAGTTCGTCAGTAGCGTTCATTTTAAAACAAATCAAATAAATGTCAGATATCAGTTGAATTAAAAATAATATGTTTTAAAAAAATATATCAAGTAGGTATCGTATTATTAATTATTCCGAGATCGTGGCGCATCTAAGAAGTTAACA
>PDGT01000009.1:6767962-6803060 GCA_003671415.1 Megathymus violae | reverse complement strand
ACGCACATACATACATATACTCACACACGTATGCACAAGCACACGTAGGCACAGTCATTCAAGCGCGCAGTCATACATACGATTTTTAAAAATTTGTAATGAAATTAATAACCGTCAAAATATTATAAAAGTGAATTTCCATTGAGGACAGTTATCAATTTTAAATTAATCAATCACGATTTTTAAAATTGTTTACATTGAATTATAATCTTAAAGAGGCAATCATTAAGAAGACATTGATCTTCATCTCTCACGTTATTGCTTTCACTATCAATGGTTTGTGTTTATGTTTACATCGTGTGACTCAGTACACTTCGGAGTTTACACTTTACCGTATCCATAACCAGTTTGTTCGAGATAATAACAGCCTCTTATCACAATTAAAATTACCCAAAATTCGTGCTCCCATCAACTTATAGACAGTATTGATTGACTATATATGTTACCTGCCCATATAAATGTAAAGATAATTCATATCTATGTTGTCATATTAAAAATAAGATGTTTCAAAGTGGAAGTATATTTAAACTTCTTTCACAATACGTTTTTGTTTATTAAAATAAAAAAGAATTGTACTTTGGTCGCTGTAATACAGACATAAGTGAAAAGTAAGGTGTTCATATACGTTGCGAAAACAAAATGGCGATTAAGAAATATTTATTAATTGTTGCTCTAACAAAAACATGACAATAGCGATCAAAGTTTAAGCATAACCGAACCACAGTCGACATGAATTTGTAATTGGCCAAGTTTTATTTCTTAATGTGGAGAAATTTTTAGCAACCAAGTCGCGTTTAAAAGTATGTACAGAGACCCTTGTACCCATTTGCGTACACTAAATTGTTACGATTTTTATAACAGTTGCAAAAGAGTCGAGCCACAGGATTAGGTCACCGTATTCCATACACATGTCCAACGCTACCATCCAACGCTTTTTCTTGTTAGCTCGCTGCTGAAGCACGTAAAAACTTCGCGGCTCATTCTTAGACGTATAACAATACGTTTGGTGGGACAACATGGGCACAACAATTCCAGAAGAAGATACCCAAAATCGATACATCGTCCTTTATTCAGCAGTACCAAGAGAAGAGAAGTTTAGCTCGGTAAAGTTTAGACATAGCTCCTAACACTGCAGAATTACAAAGCCCACTTTTAAACTCTGTCCTTGAAAAAGAAACCAAGATCTTATTTTTAAATATTTTTAATTTTACATCGTTGACCAACGATGTGAGCTATTCGTACTCGGTACACGAATTTCGAACGAGGTGTCAACTCGACAACATTGCGTTACGTCTGAGCTTCGATCTATAATTAGTTGAATTATTTGTCTCTATCGGCATTCTCCCGGATGCAACAGGAATATTACACGCTTTATATTAGCTTGACTTGAAGTACGTGCTTATACATTTATGTATGTATGCATATTCTTCGTATCAAGGCGTTGTGATCGTATAAGGTCTTGGAGACTGCTCACATACTAGCTGGATGGCTGCTAGGGGTGTTTATGTGGAAAAAAATATCACATAATCCGTAACATTCCCTAGAGTGGTCGATATTTTATAAATGCTGACTGTATAAATAAACTATATTTATTTATACCGATGCACACGTCTGTTAACGTGCATGTATTTTCATTGAGATAATCAGTTACTGAAATTGTAACTAGAAAAGCATAACAGCATCTAAGTCGTAAAACAAACGATGTCGCATAAAAATCGAAAATCGCGTCTTAAAAATCGAAAACCAATTTTTGAGTATTGCTATAGAAGTGTGTTTTTTTATTCAATTAATATTTTAATTACGTTCAACGCTCGTTCTCAGCCGCTATCAAGTACTGTTAGTAATTGTGAGCATAACGCACGACGGTCGAAAGGTGAAAGGCGTATCGCTTTCGAATTAGATCGCGTTATATCGACAACGGTGAAAACACACGGCCCCGCTCTCTCACTGTTTACGTACCTAAACGACACATTTGCATCTAGGATCTCTTTACTATTCTATCACTATGAAGATATAACTTTATAGTCTTTCGGCAGGAAAATCAATTAATACCCCCGAAATTAGATTTATGTGAATAAATGCATGTTCTTATATGGACGGATGGCAGATCGAGTCCACAATTGCACTTACACAGACCTAGTATTTATAGTATGATTCGAAAAGTGTTGAGATGTAAACTATAGTTTGTATTGATTAATAAAATTTAATGTAATGAATTGCGAAGAATGAACATTAACAACTGTAAGTCCGCGTAGGGCAGACTTATCAACCATTACATTTATATAATCACCTTCAACATTTAACGGACCGTTATAAAAGACATTCTTAATATTATGATTTATATTACTACCAAAAAATTTGCAAATTATGCCTGTAGGTGTAAACGTGTTAATTAATATACAGTAATATTACCAGTTTTTTGTTACATTTACGATGTTATCACACCTGTATCTACATGGTTTTTGAATACTAACATTTTATTTTAGTAGGTTGTCATGTAAGAGACATCTGATTAATTGATATGGTGACAGAACTAAATGGAACTGACTTTGCCCAATAACTAAAGGACTTTGTAACGAACTGCGCACGATTAAATTTGTATTTCGGTTAAATAGATTTGTTTTCCCGAGGGTTTGATATTGATACTTAATCTCTAGAGGTTCTTTTCTTTACTTTCTTTTTTCAATTCCTTTTATAGCAATAGTTGCACAATACAGACTAGGTGAGTGGTCATTATCAACCTTGTCCATTTTCAACATAAGAGGTGTAATCGACCCGATGTCGTCTCGAATAAGTAAATAAACACGTTTACCCTGTTACCAAATGGTAAAAACACAACCCTTATGAGTTCGTCGTGTCCATCCATCTATTTGACAGCCATTTTACTCAAGGCTATTAGTATTACACAGATAAAATTATATATATATAAACCGTAAAAATACAAATCCTATTCTATATTCACATAGATCCATTAGGGATACTCGTAGGAAGGTTTGTTTGTTTGTAATGAAGTTTTTTTATTAATCTCTATAATAACTGGTACTCTTTATTGCAGACCAATTTCAACAAAATGTAAGGATACAAACTATAAGACAACAATAAATTATCGTATGCCGGAGAAGCAGTTGCTGATGTAACACCCTAAATAATTGAAAGTTGTAGAGGACATAAATTTGTCTTGATGTGATGATTTTTGGCTGTGTTGAAATGAATCCAAGAAAGAATTTCTAATACTAACAGTTAAGTAGATCCAGTGATTGACAGAGAAACAATTTTACAGAAACTGGACTATACTCGCAGATAAGAATACTTAGGAAAAATTTATTGAGGTTTACAAGAGATGTTCATATGTTGAACATATGAAACGAATCCGACTTAAAAGACAACGATTAGATATGCTGAATAATACGCAATAGAAAGCAGACAGAATACAAATATGAAAAAAAAAACAAACTGGAAGTCACTTGAGCTTAAAATTTAATATTTTTTTTTAATTTTTTTTTAAACTTATATCATCGCTGACAAATTACAGTTTAACTATAACGGTTACATACGATTTTTATGTTTTTTACCGGTATTTCTTGAGGTTATTGCGAAATTCAAGGGTTTCTTCATATTGCCTTATACATGAATTTAAAGACGCTGAAGCTTATTGAGTTGCTCCTCAGTTATATCGAGATAAAATATAGTTTAACTGCAAATGGGTAATAGGAGAGTTTGTAGGACCACAATTTTCGTGGATACGTGCAGAAAATGGCCTACGGAGACTATTAGACGTATATAAAGGAAAGTCATACATACAGACAGAGTCACACAAATAGATACCAATTATCTTATTCTTCAAAAAAGGTGTAGAAAGAGCTAGCTACTAGGGCCGGCATGGCAATGGTGATTCTTCCAGTGTTCCCTATGTCCTTAATTATTAATATTTTAATAATTACGTATAAATGTATGTGTTTGTTTGTACACAAGTTCTGCATGAGAAATTCGTAATATCTCTAAACCAAATCAGATAACAATGGCATTGAGAAATCATTACTTTCCATAGAACTGAGTACATATTGCACAAGTCAGAACGGCACAGGCATTAGCGCAGTGCAAGATAAAAATATCGTAACCAGTAGTGTACAAATATTATTATTCTGTATCAGGTCAAGAATAGCTTTAACAAATCTATATAAGGTCAGGGAGAATTTTGGGAATATGCGATCGTTTTATATTGAATCACGAAATATTTTTAAAACATCAAAGTTGTAAGAATAAGACGAGCTAATTACGATATCATACACAAATCGGGAATAGTTTTGAAAATACGGAATCAGTATGATAAATAGTGAGGAAGAACTTTCAAAAGACTCGATCGTTCTTTATACGGTCAAATAACAGTTGTGGAAACACGTATTTGTTCTGTATTTATTTATTTAGGTGGTTTCACTAATATTCGCACATCTGCACAACGAATAACTGTGCTAGTAATGAGTTTTGGACAGATTTTAGAATAATAGGGGCTTATGAGACTTCCATATTAATAAGCAGTAAAAATCTGTTACAATTCATTTTTATTTTATTGCGCAACTTTTGATTCATCATCCCCTGTTCGGGCACTACCGGGACTGTCGAAGATATGCCACCCCATTCTCTTACGAATCAATGCAACAAGGTATATTATTTATATATTATTTTAGAAGGCATGAAAGTAAAGTTTTTTCGCTGTCTGAGTCTCCATCTTTTTCTCAAAATCAAATGTTTGGTATTATTGCTTTAATTAAAATGTTCAAAGTAAAATGTTTGGTTAGACTTATTTTGGTTGCAATGTTGGAGAATCAGTTTATAAGTTGGTTCACGCTTCCTTCTCGAAGGGCTACGCATTTGTAGTGTATCTGATAAAAGGACGTACATATATCATCGACTTCGTCTGCCATTGACAGCCATCATATCAACCATCACCTCGTTTGTCGACTATGAGACACTACACATAAAACTATAAATTTTCATCACGATGAGAATACACAATTGAATGAAATCTTGTGCGTGATGTAAAAGATAACCTCAATTTAATTGACGATGGCTTTAAATACTTTTAGTGGTAGCTAGAGGTTTATCTAAGGTCACATCTGTAATAAACAAGACATCAAAAGGGTCAGCCAATTTATTCTTGACATTTAAGCTTTCAGGGCCTTTTGATGTGTTCGTAGTTGGTCCAAAACATAACAATACTTTATTAATCTTCGTGAACCTTTGATTTTATATTGATTATAACTTTATTAGAAGTCATTTATGCCTTCAACCTTTTAACTCACCGTTGACGACCCCATATCCCAGTTGGTAGTGACCCTGACTGCCGAACGAAGGGCCCCGGGTTGGATTTCCGGCCGGAGCAGACATTTATGTGACAAATAAATGTTTGTTTTCGGGTCATGGGTGTTTGTGTATGTCCATGCCACCCGCTACACAGGGAATCATAGTGCGGGGCTGTGAGTGTGTTAACGTTTACTGTAGTAATACTTGTTGAGCATTTTCTTTTGTATTATCAATACTAATATTATTATGTTATTCGTTTCTTTGTTCACACGTTTGGTGTAAAATTAATCTCTGGAAGAAATGAACCGATTAAAAACACTATTTCCAAGTAACATATAGAGAGTTTCTTAATCAAGTCATAGGAAAAAAGCGCCTTTGCTGCATTATCGACATGCACTGACCAAAGTAAGGATCTAGTTGTAGAAAACTATTAATCTTCAGTCGACTAAGACGAAATTACAGTTGAATAATAAGTAAGTGGTAGGTATGCAAGTTTAGATAAAATTGTCAGATTGAGAATCCGCAAATATCATACACACATCCGGTGCTCGCACCAAAATGTCAACTGCATCGTTAATAATGTAAAACACACTGACTCAGGAGTCTAATGTCGAAAATGTCTAATTTTCAAATATCACTTATAATATGTAAGTCGCTCACACACAAACAATATTTGTGAAGTGAATACTGAAATTCTTATTCTGGAAATTCTTATGGGTTCGTGTCAGCAACAAGCTAATATTTAAAGGTACCGGTATAACGGGTTAAATAAAATGGCGGAGTAAATAGGGATAAAAATCTATATTTCTGAACCTTTATAGTGTCGTTATATTTAAAAGAGATTAACACTTTTTGAAATGAAAACTTCTATGGGCGCGTTAGATGATTTTTGGTAGGGAAAAACCTTATGGATTCGCGTCAGCAACATCCTAACGTTTAAGGTATATAAACGTGTATATACTTTGCATTGTTTTTCTAATTATCTTTTAATTTGATTATAATTTCATTTATTTAATAGGCAGATTATTATGCAGTACAACAGTGAGTACTGAATATGTTATTTTTTTATATACCTACAAAAATGAATGATAATTTTCTTTTAAAAGTAAGCTTTTATTTTAAAATATTTTCAATATTTATAACATGATAAATTTTGTGATTATCTAATTTGATGATGAAAATTAGATGACTGTCAATAATTTTAATTCAAAAATTATGAAATTTTTATTTTTAGTATTGCATTCAGTTTGAAAATTCAAAGTACAGTTTTAAGTGTTATTCAGATATGAAAAGTATTCAGGTACAGAAAGAAACTGAGCGCAATCAAAGTCAGTCAGAACATAAACACTTGTTCTAAATTGAAGATGCCGTCTTAGAACAACAAAAATTACAAATTATGCGCTATTGCGAGTTTAATATATACTTTTAACTTTCGCGATATTTTTGGTATTTTCTCTTTTAGTACCAACATATTTGTTGGTAGATTGATCTAGAAATTTTAATCACACAGATACGCTAAATTAAGTTTTGAGACTAACCACCTAATTCTATGTAAATTCCACAGAAAAATAATAAACGTTAAATTTACCTATAACTACTAATACATCGTTATGTTTTGCCTTTCGTTTTTACTGAATTTAAATTGAGCCACTTACCCCAAAAATTAATTCATTTTCAAATTTTACTGTAGGTACTTTCACTATATTTTGAAAAAACTTACTTAATTCATCTGAATTTTGTATTTGAAGCGAAGCAGGTATTCGTAAATACTTTACACCGATATTTCAATTCATATGTATCGTGGTCACGGCAAATTTTTTTTCACCACGCTCTCTGTCAACAAGAACGTTTCGTTTCATCAACACAGCGTGTGGACTGTGGATGTTGTAATTTGCATTGACACTTGCGAGTGAGGTAATATTTCGCGCTCAAATCATAATAGCAGCGGATTGTAATACGCTCGATAAATCTCAAGTGAGTGTTTTAAAGGTTACAAGTTACTTGTGCTTTTGTTAGTGGTTGCTAGCGTGTACTAGAATATACAACACAATACAATCATTTCTCTGTAAACCATAACGAGTTTACAATAACAAAGGCCTTTGAAACAGAAGTAGAAATACAGGACGCAGACCTCTTACACTTCGACCTCTTCCAATCAACTATTGTTCCTTACATACTTATTGTATGGGTACATAATTAATTAAATAATTTTAAAAAAAGATTTAATTTCATAAAACAGTATGTACATTACTTCATATTGAATAATATAACTATATTACAACGCTTAATTACACAACAATTCTAACAATAGGGAATGAATCTGAGGGGATAGAATGTCCTCTTTTAAAAGAATGTTTGGACAAACTTAAGAAAAAAAGACAAATTACTTTAGGATAAACATTTCCAATTATATTTACTTGCAAATTCAAAGTTTATAATGTAATACATTTAATATACTGAACCATGTTTACTTCACTTTTTATTGTAATTATAGTTCAGGTAACAAATTAACTAAATTTGTAACACGCACATGACATTAAATTAGAGGTAGTGTACAAAATTCGAACCCGGATTGTGCGGAAGGTCAAATTCCAAACAAGTACAGCTACTTGTGCTTTATGGCTATACAAACAAATAACAATATAAATTGATATTACTACAATATAATTACTGAATATGTTTCATCAATAGTTCATCCATCATTAGCGTCTATATTTTTGGCTACGACACTATATTCTCGTATTTAACATGTGGTTCAAGTATACAGGCGCAATAATTGTTTGTTGCAAGGTATTCGAACATTAAATAAATTTATAGTTAGTAAATGTGATGAAATACAACAAATATTTTTTATTGCAACTATGTTGTTTAATTTGTACTGAGGCATGAATAACTAATAAAAATATTTATATGATATCAACAACTCAACATAAAATTTTCCCATCCATATATTATGCCAGTATAATTGACCTGCACAAAAATAATATTAAATATATGTTAACGTATTGCCAAATATTAATTAAATGAATTGTTAGACTGCTACTGTGGCATGAGAAAACTATTAATGATTTTTTGAACATTGGTTATTTTCAAATAATGGTTTAGAAGAATTTTGCACAGTTAAAAATGTCTTCACGATTTCAGATTAGTCTCTACATCACTGGAACAAAAACATTCGTAGTATGTAAATGGTTCATATTAAAATGTAGACTACACAGACATAAAAAAAATAACATTGTTTTATTTATAAAGGATCGTAAATTAGAAACCAAATTAAAGATTTACGTAATCTTATACATTAATGAAATAGATAATAACACGGAAATCCTAAACGGTTACACCGAGGCGAGGTATTTTTTATTCACAGTTCTTTTTTTAGTCTTTTCGTTAGGTAACCTGTCAAAACAACTTACTGTCATATAGTATAGTGTTAATAAAACGTTCATTCCGGACCACTTGTGTCGGTTGTATGTGTTTCATACGGATCTTTAAGTCGCCGATTATTCTCATTAGATGGCACCGAAAGCAGAAGCTAAATCATGCAAGAAGCCTTCGGACGCTCTTATAATTAGCGACACTTGGGTAAACCATAAATCCTGTACCATGCCGCACTGGAACAGCGTGGTGCAGCATACTCCAGCTCTTTTGCGCCCTGCAAATGCCCTAAATGAGTTAATAATACACTTGAGTTTACTATATAATATTATTAATATTTTCGAAATAATTTTATTTTCATGATGATATAATAACTTGATCACGTCAGCGTCATGCGTCTTACGAGTCCAATCTCGAGGACTACGTCCATCACCTATAGCGACCTTTATGTAACCTCATATTATACGCATGTGTACATACATATTTTAATTTTTAAAAAAAGCCTTCCTTTATAAAAATTTGCAAGTAACTTCAAAATTATCATAATTACTTCATGTCTCATAAAATATATGATAAATTATTTATTCAATTTCCTACTTATGTTTCGATTACACCAACAGTTCTTACACTGTTTTAACGCTATGTTTACAAATCGTTCTGTTTACATTTTCTCAAAAAAATATAAAATTATATTTTGATTAAAATAATGAAACCTTGAAAACCAAGTTTGTCGACCGCCTAAAGGTTAGTTCTCATTGTAGGACCGGAAAATATTCAATTTTTAAAGGTTTTTAAAAAGTATAAGCAGGGGATCTCAAGTAAACAAATAAGAGTTTTATTGAAAAATCTAAATACGAGTAACTGTCGTATTTTTCATGACAGTGAGGATCGACTCTCGTCCCGCGTTTGACTGCATCACGTACGCCGCAATCGCCGTGATTTTCCACAATCATATCCTCCAACGTAATATCTACTTCTGAAACTTTAACTACAAATATAAATAATTATGGGCCGTATTGGGGCGGCCTAGAATATTCCCCCCAAACCCATGCTGGTAGAAAAGGGTGTCGTAAAAGACAACAGTAGCCAGTCTGCTTGGTGATAGGGCTTCGCGTAAGGATTATATTATCAGTATTATTATTTAGTCATTAATAATATTAGTGGTATTATTATCTTTGCGTGACACCTGCCTGGCTATCCTACCAACCTCCTGCTTGAGTCAGCCGCCAAACGACTTCTCGTGTTCCGGCTGGGGACTTGAGAGCCAGTACATTCTTTCTTATCTTCTTCTCATTTCCTGGCCGACAACGCATCAGTGATCCCTTTAGTCTTATTGATGTACATGGACAACGGTGACCACTTACCATCAGGTGGCTCGTCTGCTCGTTTGTCGGCTATTAACATAAAAAAAAATATATAAACATAAAATTTCTCCCCATACATTTTAGATTATAGAGTATTTGCATAGCATATGAAAGAAATGTATTTTATCAAATTTACGTTTTCGTCTAATATAATTTTGACTAATACTTATCTTGTTCATCAGATCATACAAACGTACGTGGTTCATGTCAAAATTGTAATCTGTATCAAAATCACCCGTAAAGTTTAAAAGTTACCAAAATATTGTTCTATTTATAATGTAAAAACGTCTGCAGACAGAACGTCGATTTTAATATAAAAAGTTGATAATTGAGGGATCCGCTCGATTGGCACCCACGCCGAGGCAGGCGTGACTCGCCGGGTTAAAGAACTCGTATAAAAATGTACTTAGTCTGACCCTTTCATAAAATGAACATAACCAACATGACCTCTTCACAAGTCAGCTTTAGTTAGTAAGTATTTGGTATCTGATAGGAAGAAGCAAGAAAGTACCCACATTTCTTTAAATCTGTGCCAAACTTAGACATCTGGTTACATTGTATAATCATATAATTATGAGAATATTTCGGACGGATACTCTCCTAGTCTCCTTACGTTATGTTTATGTCTATCTATGTTCACTAATCAACATGTTATCACTAAAATACGTTGTAAACCGAAAAGTAATTAGATCATCATACAAGATTATCATGAAGAACTATTAGTATTTTCGAACAGCGCGAATATACCAGTACATTACGTAATATTAATATGGAATCTTTCATCAAGTTGAAGTTCACTACGACGTATATTTCACTTCAATTAATTAAATCGAACTATTTAATCATAATTGTCTGTAAAATATGAAGTGTGTGCATTGTTAGTTATTTATTTCGGAAGATTTCGATTTGAACGAAATTAACAATCGTATGAGACAAGCACTAAAAATATGCAAGTCGACTAGTAACCTGACATTGATACATTATGAAAAGGCCACACAAAAAGACATGAAAATTATTTGGGAATACTGCTGTCCAGTCAATGACCTCAGAGATAACTTTAAATTTGGATTGCAATAACAAAACAAGTTTATTGTCGTGCGCTGAATAATGAACGTAGCCGGGCAAATTGTGGTCTCTTCAACGACCTTGAGCGACTTCAATAATATGGCTGCTGATAAGAATATTCATGAAAACATTACGTAGATAGTCGTAAACGAAATAAAAAATATCAAAAGATATGAAGATAATGTCGAAATTAATTGAATAAATAATGAATTATTCATCAACTCATCAACATCTTTCATTTATTTAGTTTTTTATTATATAAACTACACATATAGTTTAGTGACAAATCGTTCATGTAGCACGATATAAAATAAATTGGAACAACAAATACATAGTGGTAACAAATAATACTTTTACAAAAATATCTCTCACAATACGACAATTCATGCTCAAACTAATTTATTTGAACGTATTTAGTGGTGCCATAGTCTGTACGTATAGTACTTGTATGTGCTGAAAAGAGGTGTTATTATCAATGCGTTATCGATGTCACTCAAGTCGAGCAAGGACATCGATGGCAACCACAAGTCCTACTCGGTCACAGAGCTGCACGTACCTACCTATATTGTGAAGTGTGAAACATTATTTGTTATCGCGGTTAATGATACGAAAATATATTACAGTTTTTTACATAGAAATAAAGAATAAAATATTATATAATATTAAAATAAAAGGTTTATCATTCAGTTATATGAATAGGTAAAAATATAACTGCTCGATTTATACACCAATTATTTTTGGAGTTTGTTCCAAAATTGTATATGTACTTATGGAGTTGTTTTAAAAATGTTCTTATCGTACGTAATTATCGAACTTGATCAAGGTCGTTGAAGAGGTACAGTTTATCCCGCTTGATACAGAGAACAATACAACATGTTGTGCGAATTAATATTTTAAACATATATATGAGGTCATTGATCGACTGGATTGTGACATACTGAAGCTTTTTTTACTTATTTCCGTGTGGTTTGTTAACGTTTGCCATAATGCTTTTGGCCATAATGTTTCAATGCCATTTCATAATGTTTGTGACGCTGCTTTTCAAAAATATTATTTAACGTATTGTATGCTTTCGATCTTATTTCCAACTAAATGTACCCGCGACTTCGTCCGCGTGGAATTTAACAAAAAAGTTATTAATAGAAATAAAAGTAGCCTAAGTTACTCCTTATTACATCAGCTACCTGCCAGTGAAAGTCCCGTCAAAATCGGTCCAGCCGTTTCAGAGGACGGCCGGAACAAACAGACAGACAGACAAAAATTGTAAAAAAATGTTATTTTAGTACCGTACCGTATATACATTCATATGCATGTATTAAAAGCTTTTATTTTAATATTACAAACAGGTTATCTAATTTTATTTATTAGTATAGAATATAGATGACGGTATAAAATATCTTCCACCCTTCTCTGTATATCTAGAGGCGACATCGGAACGCTTACAGAGGAGTACCGGAGGGATGTCTTAGCCATGCTGTAGAGGTAAGGACGCTTTGCTCAACTGGAGCAATTTGAGTTTGATTTTGGTAAAGTACTACAATTTTCATTTCAAAGGCTACTCCTAATTATACCACAATAAAAAATTGTACCTTTATAAATGTATTTACGTTCAGCGGCATCTTTATTATTTCCGATGTTACCTATATCTGAATAAATACGTCAATTGGAAATTGAAAATTGAAGTCATAGCCATTGCGATTATACTGAGAGTAGATTTTCTAGCCAAAATATTTTCTTATATTTATTACTTATCAAACATAAATAAGTTAAGTATAATGGTATTAATCGCATTGACAAATCAGCCGAGTTTCACTAAGATGCATGTTGTTTACACAAATATGCAATTCCTTGAACAAACATATCATAAAGTCACAGCAAAGTTTTCCCCGATTACCCGAACTTGGGATGCTTCTCTCGGAGGCAGATATTTTTCCATTGAAAGTAGTGAACCATTTAACCTGCTGTACAATCTTTATTTTTCCCTATTTACAAAACTTAATCAATCGTAAGTACAAACGTTTACCGCATACGGGAATTTTTATCAACAATATAGCAATAACTGTTACTTTATCACGTCACAATCAGGACGGTTGATGACCTGAGGAAAACAACAACAAACTCTTAGATTCAACGAGCTGACGAATTTGTTAGGTCGCTTTCGGCTAATAAAGACAGCCACTAATTGGTCGATATTAGAAAGATGTTAACTGCTGTTTATTCGCGGTGCATTTATAACTTCATAAAGTATAACATCGCTAAAACAATATGACTCGATTCGGGTGTCCATGTCCGGGATAGTGGTCTGTTTAATAACTTTAACTTTTTAACTTACTTACTTATTTATAAATGTTTTAAATCAAACATAATATTTCGAAATCTTATTTTTATTATAAAATCATAAATTACAGTTAATCACTTTTAATGAGTAAGTGTGCTGTCTACAAAATAAAACTTACGTAAAGCAAACAATCGCCTAAACAGTATATAGACGGTGTTCTAAATAGATTAAAAATCAAGAATGCTTCATAAAAAGCGTTTATTTGCCATTAAAATTTATGGCAGCAAATTCAGATTCAAACGGGCGCGAGACGAACGGCGCGGGCGCGTGGCTCGAAGACAGCCGGACACTCTGCACGCCAATTAACGCGGCGCGTTCACACGGCCGCGTGCCCGCGCGACTCGCTACCCGCGCGCCACCCGCACACATCACGTAAACCCACGACTCGCGTTCACCCGCCCTGGCAAGTACAACGTTAACGCGCGCGTTCTCCGACCTATACGCTATAGACTCGAGACCGACTGATTTGAAAATAGAGAAACTCAAACATTCGCCCGATTATCGGGATCGCTGTCGATGGTCGGTCAGTGCGCCGCTTGCCTCGCCTCGCCTCGCCTCGTCTCGCCTCGCACTATTTATATCGAAGGAACTTTCGACACGCTATGTCTGTGTGTACCTTTATTTTATTACCATTTGTAGCCGGTTTTAACCTGCAACGATTAGTAAGCGAACTTTATATTATTGTGGCTTATGATGCGGCGCTTAGGAATTTAAGCGGACGTCTATCTCTACGTCCAAGTTATGGGAAATTGGTACGTTAATAAAGCAATTATAACGAAGTTATTTTTAAGCTGAACATGAACTTTAATCCGTCAAGTATACAAGTTTTACAAGAGCCGATCCGCGCTACAGTCGCGTGGCGGCACGCGCTCTGGGCTATCTCGTTAATTGATTCATCGCCATAGATTCGTGTCTCTGCTTCATGAATTCCTTACCTATTGCTAAGTGAGTAATTCTTTTTATGTCAGAAGTCGAAAACGAGTGAACGGGACACCTGATAGTAAGTGGCCCTCGCCGCCCATAAATATACGTAACCCCTCCGTCGTGTTGATAAACAAGAAGGAAGCGAGCAACCAGATCATCGCTTCCTCTCCGACACTGCAAACGAAACACATCAAAAATATTTGTCAGTTGATTCTAAAACAAGGGTGGAAGTTAGACAGGCCGATATAGAATCCAATCATTGTACACGACCGACAACCATAACCGATAACCATTGATGAGTTGTACAGAGTCCTGTGACGTCTATCACAAGTGCGTTTACTTTGTTTTTTGTTCAGCTCGGTACACCACGAGTAGGAGATTGGCTTGCACGCAAGGATTGGAGAAACTTCCTTCAATTTCTATTTTTCGCCCCAAGAGTGTCGTGTCTTTTATGGTTGTTGGTAATTGAGGTTGATTTCAAAAAATAATCGGTAAAACCGTTTGTTAACTAGCTCTATAAAACTGCAACCGATTCATGTTAATACATTTAATTTTAAATATATTTAATTTAAATTAGAAAAGGACAATTGGGAAAGGTCTTCAATTACATTAGGAAAGAAAGTAAGAGAATCTTAACATGTTATAACCATTAGCAGTTCCCAGCGCCCTCTTTCATGGATGACCAATTTGTCATCGGCCAGCAGGGCATCACGAGTAGCAGTGTAAGGATTTTAAACCTAAAAGAAGATGGGACTCTACAACACCTAATGAACAACATTGATCATTTACCATGTTTATAAACCAATAATTTGGAAAAACCTAAACATATATTTAAGCTTTAATCGACGTACGAAATCCTTAAGATCCATATTGAAAGGTGATATATTATTACCATCAGCTAAAAAGCCAGCTATTAGTAAGAAAAGGTTTCGAAGCCTCTTAAAATAAAGATATTTTTGAGTCATGTCGTGGGAGCTGTAGTCCGTTTGATGTGCCGACGCCATGCGATCCGTAAGACATTTTTTTGTAACTACCTGCTCGTTTCAAAGATCAGAACTTTATAGACCTGTACGATTTATCAAGAAACCATATGTATTCAGTTATATTTAGATACAGTCGAGAAAAATTGTTTTTGACATTGCCAAATGCTTTTATTTGAATATTAGTGTAATTGCTCTATAATGTTTATATACAATTTTATTTTTATTAGGGATAGTCAAAAAAGCATACATTAGAAAGACACTAATGTGATTGCCTCAATTACAGGACAGAAAACATTTATTTATTGCGATAAGTATCATGTTCTACAAATAAGCACTCAAAACATTGTTTTCTACGGTCTTCACAGATTGTCCATGTTATATTTTATTCTGTACTAGCAAACCGCCCTCGCTTCGCTTCAGAAAAACTATGCTTTATACTTAGAAGTAGCACCTGCATTGTTAAACAAGACCCCAATGAATAGTTTTTCTTATATATCCTTCATGTACAGAAAACGATAAATTAAGAATTTATTATATTTTTATATATTATATTATTATATAGAATTTGATTCACAATATATTCACAATTATGTCGTATTAAAACCTGGTAAGTGGCTAACACCGTCCAAGGAGGTTAGTCACCGACGCATTGCAGCGCAAAAATGACTTCACAGGTATAGTACGTAGATAGTTATTCGTTTACTTTTAAATTGCCACGGACAAAATAAAATCGCAATTGTTGAACTTCATCTTAACTTTTGCTCTGTATCAAATAATGTGAAGTGCTTACTCAAACACTATACATTTAGTACACTTGTTTTGAGTGCATACTTAATAGTCAATAACAAACATTTTTCTGTACATTTATAAAGTATTTTGAAGCAGTATATAAGTGTTTACATATTTTTATAAAAAATTAAATATATATATATATATATATTAAATTCTAAGTCTTTAGCCGCTTATTTTGACTTTCCTACTTATTTTATCGGTATTTATCAGTAATTTTTTTTAAGTTAATAAACACATTTAGTAAATTCAACGACAAGTAGTTAAGATTAAAAACAAATCATCAATAATAATAAAATTTTAGCAATTTTAGACAAACTTTGGTGACTATTATCGCTATAAACTGTACTAAAAAATAAATTGATCCATACAAATCTGGACATCGATATAACATAGACGGCTTGTTCTACCTGTGCGTCTCCTTGTGCGGTCCTCTCACGTCGACCACATATCTTGTAACATGACATTCGGCGCCCCCGACACGAGCGTTGTAATCAATCTCAAAAAATATTTAGCAGTATTTACAGCTGAAAGTTCTTAGCAAATTAAATATTTAAGAATGTTTTTATTTATTGCTGACAAATAATGCAAGGTCTATGTCTCGGCATATCATAATTTCATGAGGTAAGTTCGTTATTTTACTTCCAGAAATGGCCTTAATTTAGGATCTTCAGTATCTAATCCCTACAAAAAAATCTTTAGACAAAATTACGTATATTTAAGTAAATTTAGTAAAGAAATTATCAAATATCAACGTTCGTTGACATTCGCAAGCACTAGCTTCAACTTAAGATGTTCAGACTATTTACATACCTAAACAAAAACTCCATAACGATTGGAAAGCTTTTAAAATATGTAAATATAAATTAAGATTACCTAACAGTTTCTAAACATCTCAAACGGAGAAACATTGTACAATTTATTTCATTAAATAAATTACTGTACTTATAAGTATGCACAGATTTGTAGCGGGACTGCAGATGTTAAGCCTCAAATTTTGCTGGCTGGCGCGGATCCAACCCTTTATACTGCACCCGCAGAGATGCTGCATGCTTCATAGGTTTTGTACCATTTCCTGAACATCTTCCGTTAAATGTTTAACATTGTTCAACACATAATGTTCAAATTACATAGACAACGTGTTGCCTACATAAGCGGATCCTAATGTGATGTCAGCAGTGGCAAAATGTTGGTTTTAGAAAACATTTGCTTCTTGACTGTTTGAATGAATTTGTATTTGTATGCTCCATAAAACTAAAGCGACTTTGTTAAAATCGTTTTATTCTTCTAAATACAAACAAGGATCATCAACAGAAGCTGGAATACCGACTTGATTTATCCACTTACCTACTCTTAACGTCGTTCCGAGAAATCGACGCAAAAATTCCCTCATAATATTGGAACGAGCCAGATTAGTTAAAGAGAATCATCTTACCTATGTTTAAAATATCATCGCGAGCGTGACCACGGGGCTCACAAATGATATCATAGCACCAACAGATGATTACGCAGTAATCAAACAGACTACCACGACTGCAACTGAAACTGCTAACTGAACAACCACATCGAATTGTTTCGTTTCCATTGCGTGTCTTCATAGTTTAATAGTTTTCATTTAAGTAAACTTAGCAACGGATTGATCTTAAACGTATGTTATGAAAATTGTGAGGTAATCGCACGAAGTGATATCCACCGGTGGTTCGCGGTGTAGTGATAATTGTTATCTAAATATTTACCGTTCCTCGATATGCTGCAACTCATTTCGCGTACCAAATGTAAAATATTTTTTCGCTATTAAATAACTGTACTACTGAGATAAATAGCTGGTTAATTACAAACGTCTAGAAACCTTTACAGTTTGTAAATTTTTCATGTAATGATATTTTTAACTAAATACTTAGTCGTAGAGACTAATGCGTATTCAGGCAAATAGTTCTATTTATATTTCTATTTTAAGTAACTTTACCCCTCATAAAGGTGCTTTACCATTTTTTAAGTATTCTAACAGCTCAGTCGTGTCATCATTATTGTGAACATAATGATATCGGAAATAATTTTGGGAATTAAGGCAACAATACTGCATGTGGTATTACATCCAGGATGTTTTTTTTTATTGTTAATGTACAATATTTAGTCAGGCTACACAGAAACAAAGGAAACATTTTGGAACCATTTTCTTCTTTAAATGTATTAAATATAAATTTTAGTTTAATTAAGTTTAGATTAAATTCCTAAAAACTGAACTTATAATGACCACATAGAATAAGAAAACGAACCACGATCATTAAAATGAAAATTTATATTTTAGAATTATATAAATTTTAATTTATTTCATTCCATCAAAGTACCATATTTTCTCGAAATCTTGTAAACAAATCTAACGATTACTCACATTTAACTCATAATATAAGAAAACCAAGTAATACTCGTAGGTGTTCTAAAACATAAGAATATATAAACGAAAAAATTGCCGAATTTTCTCTGTCTATTACACTGCAACCGAAAGGAGTTAAAGACAGCAACTAATATCCCAAAAACACTGTGAGTTATCCTAATAACTTGGTCTAAAAATCCAGGAAACATGTAATGAAATTTTTGCATTTAAGTTATCTTTTTACTAAACAACATACAGTGCCGCAAGAGAATTTGTATGTAGGCTATACATCAATGATTTATTACGTCTTTTACCGATACCCAAATATATTGAAGTTAAAATGTACATATATTGAAGTTAAAATGTACATATGTAACCTTCGCAGAGAATGAACGGGTAATACGTGAAAAAATGATCTCCGTCCATTAACTGTCGAAATTGATAAACAAATGATCATTATTTCCAAACGTAAAAACTTCCTTTTACGCAACAAGGACGGAAATTGTTTTGGTATGTTTTGTAATCGTATTTAAACTTATAAATATTAATACACTTCCAAACGTAAAAATGTATATTGTGTTATTTTTAGTTACTTGTTACATTTAAAAGTGATTTTCAATATATATGATAAAGGCGTTTTTACGTCATGTGCATTGATTATTGCATAGAATTGTTCTACCGTCAACGGAGCGTCACCACACATCCATGCTATGATGCAGCGACGAAGAAAAATAATCGGTTATCGATTTTGATTCATCATTACAATGCATACCTCTTGGCTCTGGTGTCCTATCTACGAGTCTCCCGTGCCGACGTCCATAATACTAGACTACCACTGCTCGGATTATTATTTTGGATTTTGATTGCATTAAGATTATTCGATAGACTAAATTAGGTTAATCTATTTGCATTAAACGTGTTGTATGCCCCGCGATCATTGATTTTTAAATAAAGCACATCGATGCCATCTATGTTGATCGAGGCAACCATGCGACGTTGACCATGTGAGTGCAAAGCAATCGAAACAGTTTAGCAATTACTTTCCGGTGGCAATTCACTTATTTATATAATGACGACATCGGTAATTATTCCGGCGTTACCGATCACGTGTATTGGAACTCGAACAACAAGCGCGTGTCACGCCATAACTCGCTGAAAATAATTACACCTAGCTTTAAAAATACCTATCGCGATTCGTTGTTACTGCGATCGTCACACAAGGCGTCGAACTGTATTAATAGTCAATGTGGGCATGCGCCCAGTGTAAGATGTCGTTTAAATCAGTTCACCGCAGCAAAATAATAAATAGCAAATACCTAATAATTATTACTTCCCAATACTTATGGTGCAGCATAGTTACGCTGCTGAATGATTGCTCATAGTTTACATCCGTCGTTTAACTCGATCATTTAAATACCTCAAGCGCGGATGGCAGTGACATGGATAATAGCTAATTTAATCATTTAAGGACAACCGTACTTTGGAGGGTGCGTAATACCGTCAATGTTATCATTAGATAGCAGTCATGAAGTCACTTCAGAGAATGGAGTAGCATGATGGAGAAAGACTCGTAATCTACAGTGGTATATATCAGCGAAGCGAATTAGTCGTGTTTCGATCTAATAGTTGTGTATTCAACAGTATGTTACTGCTGACTATCAACAAACTTCGAATTTCACGGTCTTCTAAATAAATAAATAAATAAATAAAAATTAAGTGTATTAGCAATTAATTATATATACTTAATTTGTATAAAACAAAAGATTCAAGCGAAAAACAATGTTTTCCAAAAAAAAAAACCTACGCACTTTATTGACACTTGAAAGTCATCCCTATGTGAGGTTCGTCTGAATAATCAGAAGAAGTAAGATTTTTATAACCAACATCAAATAGGACTGTATTATTAACGATGGATGGTTTATGTGTCATGAGAGTAATATTTCAAGGTCACTATTAATAGTTCAAATAATACACTTTCACAAAAACGAAAATTTGCCAATGTGTGAATTAAATTTAACATACATTAAATTTGTTAATTGAATTTAGCAATTAATTTACCAATTTGAAATGTAAGTGTAAATAACGTTTTGTACGTTCAACATCACAAAACGTTTTACTATATTGTAAGATTTTCTACGCCAAGGTCTCGCATATTAATATTAGCTCTGAGTTATTCGTGCATGCATTAGCACTTTAATACAACAATAAATAATTGTTTTCTGTTATTTCGATACTAACGCTTGTAATTATTACGATTACGTGATGGACGGTTGATTGTATAATTTGTCATTACGTTTAATGTAATGTGCACCTGAAATGCATTTTATCAAGATTTCTAAAGCAGTTCGAATTGAAGTTGATAACACGTCTTACGCAACCGACCCGTCAACTGTGAAGATACGCAACAGATAACAAAATATCATACAGTATTGCAAAATGTTTATTTCGTAATTCAATGAAAAACCCTAATATTACTATAAACATTTACTTCGTAGAACAATTGATTTTTTTAACCTTTAACTGAAACTATAACAAATTTGTTTTAATAAGCTACAAACCTATGCCGGAAGGTTTTTGCGAAATACTAAATACCACATACAGACAGCAAAATAATTACGACGCAATTTACATTATATTGTAATAAATACGAATATTTATTGCACTGCTATAGAAGCAAAATGTAGTTATTCAAAAGAAAAGAAAACAATGAGCCGTCTTATTACGAAACATTAATATTTTTCAGACAAGTTAAATTATAAAAAAATCGCGGAGTTAGAGATTTAATAGGCTTACGATAATCACTAAAGAATCTTATTACAGAATAAATAAATAATAACATAGAAGATTTAATTATTATTTACTGCCAATTACAAAACTATTTTTTGATAAGAAAATCACGAAAGGACCTTATAAAAGACTCCTTATGAACAATATTTAGTTATTTGACTTTTGACTTTCAAAACAATTCTTGACTATCTGTTTATGTCGGTGAGATGTCAATACTTAAGCTCCGAAAAGCCGAAGGTTTCCGTGAGGTCACCTACATACTTCGAGTTGCGACTGTAGGTCATGGTCGCTGTAAGACCTCACATCCGATGGTGTAACATTTAAGTAACAACATCTTAGCGATTTGAAAGCAATTAAGGCAGATTTATTTTTATTAATTTGTTATTTTGCAAGATTTTTGCATGAAGTATTCTTTTGTATGTAAAAAAAACTAAATCTATTATTTTTCTGTAGTAAAGTATTAAAGTGGTCGGTCTGTATTAAAGTGGTCGGTCATTATTAGTCAGCATTTTAATAAATAATCATAATTTTAATATTTTCTTGGTAAATTCGTTAATTATTTGTTTAGTTGTGTACTAAATATTTAAGAAAAAAATAATAAACAAGAGAGAAAAATTATTAAATAGCCATTTTAAATTATCACTTAAATTTATTCTTAAACTTTCCTTGAAACTAAAATGAAAATATTATTTACACTATTAGAGACGACATTTAAATAGTCTGAAAAATAATTTAATAAATAAATCCACTACACAATAGATTAGAAATAATTAACTGGCTCGATATTTAAGCTTAGTTTAATCAAGCAAACATTGTATATTTATAAAGGGCGGTTAAAATATCGGTTCAGTCATATTTACATAGTTTATTTCAGAAGTACAGTTACAAAGTACATGTTTCTTTCGATACGTCTATGACTTGAACCATAATCTCCGCGAGCAGATGGACGACGTGCAAGACGGTCTGTAAACAAGCATTCAAGCAAACAGACGTAAAACCGCACTCAGTATAAAATTATTTATGTAAATGATGTAATGATCTAATCTAACATATGCAGACGGATGAAACAGATTTGATCCGTGCGTTATGCCTGTAAATAAATAAACGAAAAAATAGAAAATATTCATGCGGAAACCTATTTGTATAAAAAATCATAATGTAATAAGCAGGCATTTCTCAGTAGCGTGTTAAATTGGAATATCTTGTGTGCCATTGAATTTTGTAACGTTCTGTACAAAGTGAAGTAAAAGTGAGGAAGTAAGTGATAATGTAACCTCCTGTAGCTTGTGATGATGTGAGAGTTATTCGGTCTGCTAAGCGACCGGTTCCAGAACGATTCCAGAGGGAAAGATGAATGTTGTAACTCTGTCTTACCTGTTTATAATGTCATAATTATCATTGACTAGTCGAATTGTATTCTTCTAATTATAATTACATTTGGATTTATATAATTTGCTTGAAATAAATAATAAAAATCTGGACGTAATGTGATTTGATGTCTGGATGTAATATCAAGGGTGATGTAAAATCAAAGACTTTAATTAAAGGTAATGATAACATTCCACCAAAACGTGGAATTACGACCAAAAACTATAATAGTCTTTTTAACACTAGAAGTGAGTATTTATTCGCAATGACACTTTTAATAAATACGTTACTATATTTCTGTAGAATGTGCGCATACGTGCTGTGAAGATGACCTCAATATCGAGTGTTCTCATGCAATGGGCGCTCCACTCTACGCAAATAACAAGCGTAGGCCTAATAATTAGCATACTAAGTACGAAGCCGCAGTCCGAGACATATCAGAGCTCTCTGGGTTTATATTGAATACTCTCAACGCCACAACCAGTCGACTAGGTCCTTCAATATCTCAGTTTCTAGACATATTTTATATAAAATTCTCGAGTAAAACTAGCACGTGGCTCTATCTACATTGGACAGTAGACTTGCTCTTCACTCCTACACTGACATGGCGCCTTTTTGCTTACTAATTAAACCTATCGGTCTTTGACTCGACAGTCTTGTTATTCAAACAAAGAGTATGGTCAGCACTCTTAACGGATTTTTATTCTGTGTCCGAAGATTTATATCTTTCATTTAAAAGAATTAGCTTTTAGTCAATGTGAATAAACTTGTCATTTATTTTGTAAAACTAGAAATATTTAATCCATTCTACAGATACTTATCAGTCTGTAGGCATAATTATTATCAATGATGTTTAGAATAACCGAAAATGGCATTCAATTTCAATTCTTGTAAGTCTTGTCTAGTATCTTTTATTATACAACAAGTTTCTAATTCGTACTGATTGCCTCAGTTCTTTAATACATTGTTAGTTCTTGTGTATTACTGCATTTGTTTTGAAAATCGATTAACTCACTTATAATCAATTTGTCATAACATGAGCCAATAAACATGATTTGTTTTGATATATTTCTTTCAGTTAGAATCAAAAACAGATCAAAATGCAAAAGATATTTGATTTTCTCGCACAAAGTATGAAAGTGATATTCAGGTATCAAATTATCATGAATTTGCATTAGCTACTTGGAAATAATAATAAAAAAATAACTTCATTCTTCTCATTCGCTAGAATAAACTGTACGTTATGTATGTTTCTATTATAAAAATTATTTTTCAATAAAATTTCAATCTACCTAAGGAAAAACTACAAAACAGTACTGTAGCGTAGCATTCACCTTTATACAGTTTTATATATTTAACTGTTAAGGTTTTTTTCATTATTATAATAACAAATAATACGCAGACAAAAAATAAAAATATAACCTTTTAAATACATTATATTTTTTCATACAAGTCCAAAATCATTTAACATCCGTAACCGAAATTATCCTAGATAATCGGATAATCCGAAATAATTTGATATCCGTAATTGTAACCGAAACCGGTAAAATATTATTCATATATCTATATCCATATCCAGATAGATAGATAAATATTTTGATTAATCGTATGTTAACCTACAATTGTAAAGTGAGCTCAACCAAGTTCAGACTTCGCCGAGATCCTTGGTCATGAGCTACAGATGACTTTCCAAGCGCTTGTCTATACCAAGTAATTTACTAGGTTTACCACGCATATTAAACACAACTCAGGGATGTGAAAACCCATGGTCTAAAAATTTTTTTAACAATTGTTATACGAGCTCTTGTACGTCCTTTATAAGTAAAAAATAAACTTGTCTCTAAAGCGAGGTACCTGTAAGGTGTAAGAAGTAACCCCGAAGATATAATGCTTGTTTGAATACAACTCAAAGCCGTTATGATCAATCAGTAGTACTAAACGGTGTGGGAGCGTGAGCGTGAGAACGTTTGTTCACAAACAGATGCACTCGCGTTTGTTGTCAATTGGACCCAGCACTTCGCTCTGAGCCACGACTGATATATTGCGTAAATTAATTATCACTAATAGCCGTGCAAAAAATACATTAAAATACTTTAACCTAATCGATTGTTTCATTTCACCTAGGTTTCTACTATAGTTAATTTATTTAATTCGTCAATGTTTAATCGGATAGATCATTATAATTTAATCTATAACCAGCATAACTTCCTAATAGATCTAGTAAACCAGAAACCGGCAGCCACAGACATAAGCACAAGTGTTATCAACTAGGTACAAGCTCTATGACTTCATATACCTACCCTCTTAGAAATAGTCTCACAATGAAGTAATCATAACTGTAACCTACTATTATTGAACAGACTAATCACCACAAAATTAATAATGGAATACAATGTACAATGAGGAATCTATTATAATAATAATTTACTTTCAAATTTAACTAAATCCCATGTTCATTGGATTAGGTATTAATTGAGACAATATATACTTAAATTATTGCTATCGTAAACGAGCATACACGGGTTAATTTCGAGTTTTGAAAATTTAACAATGATAAAAAAAACACCCAGATTTAGGGTGTTAGGGACATTTCCCATTCTAGAGTCCAAGTATGGCTAAGTGATGCAGATGTGCATGGGCGACATTGACTTACCACATCAGGGAGCGTCAGGTCATACGTCGCTATCGATATACAAAAAACATTCTTAGTATCGTATAACCTTAACCTACCTCTACAATTTTTTCGCCTATATTTTGCCGTGTAACACGTTATTTTAAGTAATTAGTAAAAAGTAAATGTTCAATATTACTTACCGATCAGATAGACAATTAAAAAACTATCAATCCGCCCTGTAACTGTGTAGTATACAACAATCCCGGTACTTTGAATCTCAATTACATTAAAGACAATAATGGTTCTTAGTTTTCAAATTACCTGACATAGATTACCTTAGTTTACTACGAGTACCAACCACAGGCAGATATCCCAGGCCGTTATGGAATAGAATGTTACAACAGTTGGAATAGATAACAGCTTAAAGCTCAAAAGACCCCCAACTCCAGAAGTGAGATATCAAAAAGGCTGATGATTACCATCATCAATACTGACTGGCACATACTTGGTCCAAGTTTCGGGGTACCGAACTGAAAGAATTTAGGGTCACGTAAGTCCACGAAGCTCGCTAAGTACAGATAAGCACGCTTTATATACCTTCGAAAACATTAAAGAAACTCCCATATTAGCATGTTTCCATACAAAGTTGTCCTTCACTAATAAATCATGATCTCGGAAGTGATTATTAGGTCATAGCTATGAGATTAGAAGTGCGTTCATTATTTAAACCAAGCAGCTCTTGTGGCATACGTTCAAATTATACTATCGCTTCTTAAGTAAAATATTGACGTTGTTTATCCATAACAATGTGATCCAATGAACTGGACCATTCCGTGCTTAAGTTACGTCAGCCGAGGAAGTATGCAACAAAGAAACAACCCATTACAATTTCTGTTGGGCAAAGGCCTCATCTCTGTAAGACCTAAGCGTAACCGATTACGCTTTCCAAACCCACGAGCCCGTTTATAAAGATGCTGAAGTATCCAGTGACAACGATTAAGGGCGAAGACAACATTTAAAGAAGAAAAATTCAAATGTTAACACAACTGTTTGGCAATCCAGTTCCATCCAGTCTACTTTACTTTAACAAGTATGACATCATAATCCCAGAGATTTCTTCTCCAAATAAATCTATTATCAATAGCCGAAACCCAATACAAATTTAATTTGGAACACCTTTAATAAGGTTTTCGAGAACTTTGAAGGTCACAGTATTACTTCTTAATTTCTTAACTTCAAATTGTATTAGTCTTTAAAATAACAAAATCAAGATGAATTACAATGCAAGTGCAGATTTCTATTATTTACAAAAGAACATCCTGTAAATGCATCAGCATGGTGATTTTTGAAACTCAGACCATAATCACAGCAAATTTCACATAGATTAGAATAAGCTATAAAATTAATCATAAAACTGAACAATATATTGATCTCATCGCGACCAGAAGTGATTTTTGCTTCGTGAGAATCCCCACGCAAAATGCTTTTTACATTCAATGTAATATGCGTCGAGAAGAAATAACGAGTAACGTGTAATCATAAACCAGTTAGTTTTGCATAGTATGGACCTGTTTATGTGAAACAAGAAAGTCGGCATAGTTTATAAGCGGAGATCATAACTAGCAGGTGCCAATGCACCTGATAAGTCGATGTGTCATTAGGTCGCAGTGCCATCAATATTTTTCCACAATTCACAATATTTTAGCGTTCCCTACGCTTTTGGAAAAATCACCGGTTAGATATTCCTTACACCTAATTAGTATCATTTTTGTACATTATTTTCATGTAGATCGACCCACTTCGTCAGCACACGCCGATAAAGCAGCCAAGGCACAAAGTAAAAAAACGGAACAGAGCCAACTTATTTTAAATACATTTTGTTTTGTAGTTTTTGTTTTTTAATAATTTTTTGTACCTTTTCATTAAATGGTGAATTCTTAATCGAACATAAAGTTTTTTTATTATTTAATTCATTTTTATTATTTAGTTCATTGTTTCTATCGACTTCATTTACGAAAAATGCAATTTTAAATTAAATTTATCAAATTGACATATATTGTCTACTCAGGGACAGTGTTGTTTTTTATTAGTAAAATATTGGTCAAGTCTCAAGTCAAGTTTATTGACTTTTCTAAGTAAATGCACTGTACTCTCTAAGGCTACATCGCCATTTACCTTGATGGTAGCATTGACTTAAAAAATAAAAAAAAATTCGTTTGGTTCAGTAGTTCTAGAGTTACCCACATAGAAAAAAATAACATACAATGGCTCCGCTTTACAATATTGGTCACAACCTAAAGTAACCTTCTTGCAGGTCATGATTCTCATACCATTCCAATGTGGATTCATGGAGGTCACTAGGGATTGGTGATCAGTATAAAACACGAATGTCTTTTCATCTTGCTTCTTCGCAAGTAATTTGTTACATTAGCACAGGTCATCATAGTGATTTTATGGGAACGGTTCCCGGTTAGTAAGTTATGTTACGTGAATATTTGACAATTAATAGTTATTCCTGTTGGTATCAACCTTACTCGCGGCTCACTCCAAACCAAAGGTCCAACTTTTTCTAATAGTTTGACTGCAAGCTAGCCAGTTAGAAGATATTCTTGCTTCCTCGAATGTTTACTGATGTATTTATTATTTAAATATTTACCTACTGTATCTCAGGTGGCAAAAGTAATAATGAGGAAGCAAATATACTATCGAAATTTTAAGTAATAAAATCAAGTATGTGACGTGTGAGAAAAATGATTGTGTTTGTTTACCATTTCAAATATATTGCAAAAGGTTATGTGTTGAAAATGCCAGGAAATGTTAACGTTACAAAATATCCTGTTCTTGTTGTTCCTTACGTACCTTTGATTCAGCCGACATTAAAGGTATGCAGACGACCATTAGACATCGCAGTAGCTAATTCGCAAGGCTGAAGCGTGCACGAGCCGCCTTGGCGGCTAATAATTTCCAATGATGTTCACGCATTAAAACGCCGTTTCCCACGTCTTTATTACTGTATTATTTATTGCTACTCGTATTCACTCCTTAACACTGCCGCGCATAACATAATTATAGGAAGTTTTGTCTAAATTGAATAACATAATTATTTATGCGGAATTCTTGAGTCTATTTTTATCAATAACAGTAAAATGTTATCTATGTAGTAAAATTGATAAAATTAATTATCATCGATAGATATTAAGATTGACATCTATCTAACTCCGATTGTTAGAACAGGCTACGATCCATAGATCTGACTACAATGATTACATCTAAATTATCACAACTATTCATATTTATTGTTACTACAATTGAGAGACACCGGATTAAGCATTTACCTAACTAAATTTCGTCGAAACTAACATACTTGAAAACTGAATCTATTTTTTATATGGCATGACAGTTCAGTCTACTACAGGTTGAATTATTTTTATATAATGTTTACAACACTGAGTCCTTGTATTACAAGAATACCTTCCGGAAATGTTTATATGTATTACGCTTGTTATTCGTTCTAAACGTTTTATGACTACACATATGATATGTGTACGTTACTATGCTATTCAAGTCATAAACACCGAGCACAGTCTTTATGTGTATGGGTATAAGTATGATAGTCGTTTATGTTTTTAGTCAAAACATTATACATTTGGTGCATAACATCTAATATACCGTATTTTGTGTACAATCTTTCTACCATCTTTACTCGCTCTCCAGTCTTAAGGTTTGCTGGAAAAACTATTATATGAAATAAGCAGTACCTTTGTACCATTCTTAAGTCTTCTTTGATGTCTTATCTGTACAATAGTTCCATGTGTGCATAAATTATATATAAAATAAATTAATAATTTAATACATTTTTCATTTTTGTTTAACAAGACTGATTCAAATGCGTCGCTAAAAGGTAAACAGATGACACTGGTGTGAAGCCTTTGTACCGGTGTCTGTTTCGCAGAATTTTCTTTCCCTCTCTCTCTCTCATATATATGTATATTTCGATGCCACATACCGGTGATTATTGATATAATACACTAGAGAAAATTCGCCGGTCGTTACAAATTTCATGATCGTTTCCGTAACTCAGAGGGCACATTCAGCGGTCGCCCTCGATTACTCCAAACTTATCAAAGAGCATACAGCATAAGAACTTCTATCTTTTGGGTTGCCTACAATGAGCCGCTGGCGTTATTATAGAATTTAGAGTGTATCAGCAATATATACGCATCGCTCGTCAAGAATAGTCTCCTTCTGTCATGAATTGAGTCCGACTGAATATCAAGGGCTAACACAAAACGTTAACAGAAACACATGTTGCAGTTCCTTTTATATTGTACCCAAAGAAATTATAGGCTTTGAGCAAAGATTTAATATTTTTGGTTTACAAATGTCACATGTTGCACTGCCCATATGCCACCTCCGTATTAATCAAAACCAATAACGTACGGGTTTTAATTTATCGGTATTCATATTCAATAATAGGTCAACTGGCTGAACGCTTTAGATAATGACGCTGAAATAATGTGATGTTAATGTGACAAGCAATTTTGATTTTAAATAGGTAAGTAAATTTATCCCTTAACGGACCTTGTACAAAATTTGTTTGAACTGAATGACATTTTTGTCAAAAAATTGTCAAAATTTACAAAACCATAATGGTAATGATTGCCACTACTGAAGTGTGGATTAACACATTTCACATATCGTCGAAATATAGTTTCTCAAAAAGTTGCATTACGCAATAAGCGCATAACTTTGGAAAATAATAGATGCAGAATTCGAACAGCACCACTATTTAAGCAATTAAAAGCAACAGAAGAAGCAAATGTCTCCTAGTAAACTTTTTACCTATATTGATGAACGGTTTCAACAACGTGCTGTCATGACATGCAAACTTCACGATACGAGCTACAATGAGTGTTAACTATCCACATTTATTATCAACGTGGTCATAACATCAAACGTGTTGTGAGTGGCGAAGTACCGCACGTGCCGGCCGCGAGCGATAACAGCAACTTATCAAATAATCGATGCTTTGTTGCAACTACCCGCTCGCTCAGCTACCTTAATTAAATTTTCTACGAAATATTCCATAGTAATTTTCCACTCTCTTTTCTGATTTTATAACAATCGGTCGAGTCTATTTCAATACAGTTTCATCAACTAATGGCTAGCATGTGTCGATGTACGCGACTGATCGAATTAAGCAACTTTGAGGCGGTCTGCTTTTGTGTAGATGACCGCTATTAACGAGATTTTATGAATCATTCAGTGCTTCAGAGGATCTCGCCTAACTATTGCCCTCAAATGAAACATTAAATAGTAGTCGAACACGGACATATTGTCGCTCCGCTTACCAATTGTTGTTGTTGTTATACGTTGCAGTAGCTCACTTATGAATAAATCAAACTGGTTTCAGGTTTAAAAATCAAATTTCCCACTTGTAATTCCTGGAATCAAATCTTGCATGCATTTCAAAATGTATCAAAATTGTGCCCAAATTCAAAATTACTTTTTATTTGCATCTCCAAAAGAAAAAGTAAAGAGGTAAACACTCTTGAGAGAAAAGGCCGGAAGAACTTCCAAAGAAAATTATTGTTCACATCACAGCTAATTTCTCACTTACTAGCTAAAGATTATGATTCCTTTACTGATTTTTTTACAAACAACCAACTTTTAGATGGTCGTAGAATTTTACATGTTTGTTAATAACATTTTCATATAATGACAATGACATTGACATGTTTAAATTTACTGATCGGTCGAACATTCAACTACCCTACAGGTGTCATAGCGTAAGAACGCAGAGAATGCATCAATAGCTTATTAATTGGATGGATCTGTCTAAGTCGTATTCACTGTTCTAGGCACTCAATCACTCAATCCTTTGTAATCAATTACTCATCCCAATCTGAATATTATGACGTCGGCTAACAGTAATTTATGTATGTCATCATTACAACATGTGTAAAAGTTGACATATTTTACATAATTAAAGAATCAAAGTAATAAGCCGGTACCCCGCGTCATTAATGTCCATGAGCGGCGATGATCAGTTACTTACTATCAGATGTTCGGATTGCTGATCTTGGTTATGTACATAAAAATTATATCTAAAATTATTAAAACCTAACAGGCAGACCTGCAAGCTGCTTTTCGATGTTAATATAAAAAAAATCTTGAGTTTTTTCATCGTTTCGTTATCAAATCACAAAACAACGAAGTAGGTTCGTCAATCAAAATCAATAACACTCGGTATCAATCACTTGGTCACAATAGAAATAGGATTATTACAGAGTAATAAAACGTACTGTGAATAACAGTGACTACTCTATACGATACATTCTGAACAGTATGGGCAATAATCGTAGGACTTGTACGACATAATATCCCCATTCCCCTTTCTTTATCGAAAGATGAGCTCACAAATATACCATTTCTTCATTAAATAGTATAATATCATCAACCAAGTCTCTCATATCTTACTACTTACTATGACATCGTGCGAGGATCTTGGGGTTTAGCGTTTAAGCTTAACATTTTTCGCTTTTAAAATAAATTTAAAATATACTTATTAGTTCATTAAAAAAAACTCGTTCGTGAAAAAATCTCACTTGTGTAGCTATACACAGGCAGAGTGGAAGTCTGGAATGATTCCTACTGTCCTTGTCGAATCAACCATGAAATGTTTATACAAGGTTTTTCAGGTGTTACAGATGTTCATGGATTACGATCACCACTTACTGTCCAGTACTATGAAGTGTGCTGATATGACGGCTATTTACATAAAAAATATATTCATACAATAATTGCTATCACACTCAATCAGTTTTGCTATAGCGGCATTTCGATATCTGTAATAGTATAACGGATTCCGCAGGGTTCACATGCGGTGTGTGGGGCGTCGCTTCCACGGCACCGGGTACCTTTTGAAGGTTTCCACCTCGAAAACAAAAAAAGAAAATCGTTTCACATGCGGTACTCAAAACTTTTATTTTATTTTATATTGATACAGAGAACATGCTGAATATGATTTAAAATCATAAGCACATGTGTTAAACACATTGAGATTGGTTAATTGAATAAATTGATATAATTGGAGACGGTGATGATGAAGTTATGGATCCAATGTTGATGCGGACCTACATGTTATGGGAATTAGTTTTTCTGGATACTTAGATAAAAATTAGATGAGGTCCCGTCATAATCTGGTCATCATCAGACCCAGTCCCAAAAAATCAGTAAAATCACCTTAAATGTTGGCCCTACAAACTTCTTTATTGGCCAGTCAAACTCTCATCACAATCGGTTAAGCCGTTCTGCAGATTAGACAAGACAAAATATCAATAAATTAAAGACGGTTGTTTAGATAGTCATATAAGTTATTCTATGTACTTTAAAAAAATACTTTTTTTTAATCACAAATCGACACTTCGATATATAGTATAAATATGTTCTATTCATTAAAACGACAGCCACGACACGTTAAATATAGGTAGGTACATTACAATCCGTGATACAGATAAATTTACGGAAATGAGAAAATGTGTCACGGATGCGATGCAGGACAGGTAATCACCGTGTATGACATCGGCTGAAGGTTGAATGTGTGAGATAATAGATGTTCTAACACAATATGCAAGGCTTGCGGTTTTCATTGATCTATATCTGAAAAATATCAGAATTATTATTTATACGAGCTGCAAGATCATTTTAAAGTCTGTTACACTTAAGACACGTTTTGTCACGACATGATAGCTGACAAATAAGACGATGCGCCATCTGGTGGTAATTGGACACTACTCCTGTTGTACATTCGTGCAAATTCAGGAGCATAATCAAAACGTTGCCAGTCAAGAAGAAACCACTAAATGAGCTAAATTCTTATTCGAGTATTGGATAAAACATTTCAAGTGTAATTTGAGTTTGAGGTAAAAAGCCCATCACTTAAAACTAATATATAAAAGGGCTGACTGACATTTAAAATCTGACAATATGACCTTGTTCATTGACCAGCAGGGTATGAGCATGACGACGGGCTGAAGAGGTAGTTTTGGATAACTATAATAAAATGTTCTGAATAAAAATATAAAAACATAAACTCTAAACACATTTACAACAACCCATTGGCACTTGTTGTGGCGCTGTGTTATTGTTATGTGATGTGTTGCGGATGACGTAATACAGGAAATAGTATTAAAAGTTCAGTTACATGTTACATGAATCAGTGGCCCAGTTGTAATGTGTGGCCCTTGTTTCGTTTTCAGTTGGCAACGCGTCGGTAACGTCTTTGATGTTCACTACTTACTACGACGCAGCTCGTCAGCTCGCTTGTCAACAAGTAAATTAAAAAAGCGCCAATGTTGTTGACATACTTAATCGAAATCGCTATACAAAGTAAAATTGCGCTACAGAGATATACAGACTCTCCAGAACGATTTTCAAATGTTTCCTCAAATAGGACTTACAATCGAAAATATAGTATAGATTGCGCCTTAAACACGCTCTTTTATTTTTTTTACCAAATAATAGTCCATGATCAAAGAAACCTTCCATTATTTTGTTTCAAAGTCACGTTAATGAGTTTAAATCGTTACTTTTCATAATTATGGGGACAAGTTGCAAAAATCCGCTGCAGTTTACTTGACTTGGTTTTAGTAGATGCCGAGACATACCGTTTCTCAGTAATTTTTCTGTTCCGCCGTTCGGTAACTGTCTATTATTACGGTTTTGCTAGGTTACATTACTCGCTGGGTAAATTGACGCGTGGTCGGCCTCCGTGGCTGGGAAGTAATAGTGAAGTCGCATTGTTAATTGATCTACTTAGGTCACGGGTGGTCCAGAGGCTTGCTTGACCAAGCTCGTGGCGCAATAGAATTGTACGATGGTCGATTAATTGCGCAGTCCGTTCTCTTGACGGATTGTTCTAGAATGTCTGTGCTATTGAGAAAACAAATACTCGGGTCCTTAACAGAAGATAATACCTACATCAGGAACTTAAGGCCATATTTTTTAATCCCTGCGCAAAACTGTAACAATGTTCTCAAAATTTTAATATAAGTGAGCTTTGTTATCTTGCATTATAGATAATTACATTACATTATCTACTCGTAACTAGATACTTTCAATCCCGGGATATGACAGGTCTATTCCGCAAATAGGAAATAAAAGTATAGATTGTTAAGAGGGTTCATTGTTTATTCAGTTAAGAGGGTAGTAATTAATTTTAAACTCATTTTAACCAGCTATTGCAATATATTAATGAATGTAATAAATGGATCTAGAAAAATTAATCCCTATAACGATAAATTGGGGAAAGCGTGAAATTAATCAATAAAAATGACTAACAATTGTTTCTAGTGCCGGTACAATGTGTAAAAAAAGTAAGGGGTAGATTTTTGTGCAACTAATCGACAAAAGATCAGGCAAGCGACCTGACAGTAAGTGATCACTGTCGCCCATAGACTTGAAAGTTGTCACCTACGCATCAACAACCCGGGTACCCGCTTTATTGCTGGTTCACCGAAGCGTTTTTATGAAGCGAAGCAAGGGCAACGAGTTCATTATAAAATAAAATGAATTTATATTAAATTATGACTAGCACAAAACACCTGTAACGGCCTGATCAGTTCATACCACATCAACTCGTACCAAATGTTAACGTAATGTAATGTTATGTTACATTTATCCTCATATTCACTAATGTTAATACTAAATACATTTTGTGTTAAGTAGGTAATAATAGTAATAGTAGATAGTTTCAAGATTTACAAAATTCTGCATACAAATTAGTAATACATTACCATATTTAGAATGATTTTG